>JAAIIK010000173.1:1574108-1593577 GCA_014706435.1 Silurus glanis
TACATTATACCGTAATTTTCGGACTATTAAGCGCACCCAAATATAAGCCGCACCCACTGAATTTGACAACGATTTTTATTTTGAACATAAATAAGCCGCACCTGTCTATAAGCTGCAGGTGTCTACACTAATGAACTTAACACAGGCTTTAATGAAACAGTGCCTGTAACACGGCTTGTATCTAAACAGTAGCCTACCAAGAAAGTCATTGTTGACTGTCTTTCTTCTTCCTTTCACAACAATTTCTCTCGGGAGTTTTTCTTTTGGCAACGTCGTGCGTTTGAAAATCACCACCGGTGAAGCTTTTCTCCCGATGCCGTGCAGCTCAGAACACAACCTCTGCCCGGTTGTTTTCAGCGTGACGAATGATTCGCATTTCCTGTAGACAGTCCGAGTGAGCGGCAGGTCAAACGTCAGAGGAACCTCATCCATATTTATGATGTGGTGCGGTCCGATTCAGTGGGAGCGCGATTTAATATAAAGAATTTCATTGGTTCACCTGAACCCGTTCAGCAATTTCATTGGTCTAATGTTATGGGGCTCAGTTTTTTCGCTTGAAGCATGTGAAACCGGGAAAAACCCAGGAAAAATCCATAAATTAGCCGCTTCATTGTATAAGCCACGGGGTTCAAAGAGGGGGAAAAAAGTAGCGGCTTAAAGTCCAGAAAATACGGCATATACAGTGGGTACGGAAAGTATTCAGACCCCCTTAAATTTTTCACTCTTTGTTATATTGCAGCCATTTGCTAAAATCATTTAAGTTCATTTCTTTTCAGAAAAACACAGAATTGTTGACATTGTTGCAGATTTATTAAAAAAGAAAAACTGAAATATCACATGGTCCTAAGTGTTCAGACCCTTTACTGTGACACTCGTATATTTAACTCAGGTGCTATCCATTTCTTCTGATCATCCTTGAGATGGTGCTACACCTTCATTTGAGTCCAGCTGTGTTTGATTATACTGATTTGACTTGATTAGGAAAGCCACACACCTGTCTATATAAGACCTTACAGATCACAATGCATGTTAAAGCAAATGAGAATCATGAGGTCAAAGGAACTGCCTGAAGAGCCCAGAGACAGAATTGTGGCAAGGCACAGATCTGGCCAAGGTTACAAAAAAATTTCTGCTGCACTTAAGGTTCCTAAGAGCACAGTGGCCTCCATAATCCTTAAATGGAAGACGTTTGGGACGACCAGAACCCTTCCTAGAGCTGGCCGTCCAGCCAAACTGAGCTATCGGGGGAGAAGAGCCTTGGTGAGAGAGGTAAAGAAGAACCCAAAGATCACTGTGGCTGAGCTCCAGAGATGCAGTTGGGAGATAGGAGAAAGTTATAGAAAGTCAACCATCACTGCAGCCTTCCACCAATCGGGGCTTTATGGCAGACTGGTTGCAATCGAGGGAAAGATGAATGCGGCCAAGTACAGGGATATCCTGGACGAAAACCTTCTCCAGAGTGCTCTGGACCTCAGACTGGGCTGAAGGTTTACCTTCCAACAAGACAATGACCCTAAGCACACAGCTAAAATAACGAAGGAGTGGTTTCACAACAACTCCGTGACTGTTCTTGAATGGCCCAGCCAGAGCCCTGACTTACACCCAATTGAGCATCTCTGGAGAGACCTAAAAATGGCTGTTCACCAACGTTTACCATCCAACCTGACAGAACTGGAGAGGATCTGCAAGGAGGAATGGCGGAGGATCCCCAAATCCAGGTGTGAAAAACTCTTTCCCAAAAAGACTCATGGCTGTATTAGTTCAAAATGGTGCTTCTACTAAATACTGAGCAAAGGGTCTGAATACTTAGGACCATGTGATATTTCAGTTTTTCTTTTTTAATAAATCTGCAACAATGTCAACAATTCTGTGTTTTTCTGTCAATATGGGGTGCTATGTGTACATTAATGAGGAAAAGAAATGAACTTAAATGATTTTAGCAAATGGCTGCAATATAACAAAGAGTGAAAAATGTAAGGGGGTCTGAATACTTTCCGTACACACTGTATGTGTGTGTGTGTGTGTGTGTGTGTGTGTGTGTGTGTATATGTATATGTTGTATATTGTATTCAAATAAAACACAATGAACCCATTTTAATTCTACAGCCATAGATTGAGCGCATTTTGATTGCACTACTTACGTATGAAATTAAAAGTGTAGTCAAAAATAAATACCTGAACACATCTCATACATATAAACAGTGGTAGGACATGTTTTGCTTTTTATTTTTGACAAAATTTTGACTAGCATCTGAGCTTGATGAATGAAGAACAGTGCTGTGATATTAAATGCTAGGTTTCCATTCTGATTACAAAGCTGAAATTAAAAACAGCAGTGTGAATTGTGAATATATAAAACCAAGAACACTAACTGTAAGCTCTCGAGAGAAAAGGAAAAGTTGGAGACCAATTTGAGTCAGTATTTCCCGGAGTACAACAAATTGAAGATCATACATTAATAAAAGTGTATGGATGTATTGCTACCTAACAGAACAGAAATCTTCCAATAAGTTATTTTTTATACTGGTTGCATTTGGAAAAACTAGCTGGTCTGGTTATAGTACTGGTTTGAATAGTTAGTTTTATTAGAAGCGTCTACACCCAATTGTCAACACCCACTGTCAGTATGCTAAGTGATTGAATTTGAGATTAATAGCATGTAAATATTTTAATTAATTCAAGCAGGACCTGTTCAGTAAAAAACAGTACTGTCATTTAGAAGACACTCAAATGCTTAATGATGATTGATGTGCACTGAATGGTGTGGAATTTAGCAGGAAGAAGACAGCAGCAAGGCAAGGCAGGTAACCAGCAAAGGGTGCAATGTTAACAGGCCAAGAAGGCAAATAGATGAATATGATTAAGGATTACGGACAAAATATACATGCATGCATTATGTACTAAAAACTATTAAAATAGTGGTAGGACATGTGCACTTTATTATTATCATTGTAAGTTGAAAATATTGTGCAACCAGACACAACGGGGACAATGCCAATGGACAAACCAAAGAGTATACCAGGAGAGAAGGTAAGTATTAAAACACAACATGAACAATCATCAGAACAATGGTTTGAACATTGTCCCAAAGCAGCTTTACAGGCATAAATGATGAAAGTAGCAAGGTCTGAGGAAGAAACCTTTAAAGCAGGGGTGCACACACGACCAAGTCAAAATGATCTACCTACTATAAAAATGCATAAATCAATATCTATTTCTTCAATGTCATGCGATCTACCCACACCTTTATGATCGACCGGTAGATTGCGATCAATGTATTGGGCACAATATTTATTCATCTAGGTAGCCTCAAATATTCATTCATGCACCAAATATTCATTCATGCACCAAAAATGTTTGAGTTTATAAACTGATAACTGATGGAAGGTAAAGTGATATTAGTTACAGTCCAAATCTAACTTCATGGTGTTGTCATTCTTTACGGGTCTCTACAGTACCATCAAAAAGGATTTACACCATTTCTAACATTCACTATTTTTGTTACAGCAAAATACAGCAAAAAATTTGGATATTGTCCCATTTGTGTTTGATTCTAGCTGTATAACATTTTTGGTCATCTTTGTATTTTTCGCTTCATTATGCGTTAAATGTTGTAAATTGGTGAAAAGTCTGGACTGCATTGATCTGGTCTGGATTGCCTTTCCAGATGTGGAAACTGCCCACTCCATAGGCACTAATGAACCCCATACAATCAGAGATGCAAGCTTCTTGAACTGAGCGCTGATAACAGGCCAGATAATCCCTCTCCTCTTTAGTCTGGAGGACGTGGTGTCGATGGTTTCCAAAAAGAAACAAAAATGTTGATTTGTCTGACCAGTTTTCCACTTACCTCAGAACATTTGGACAGAGAGGATGGCAGCATTTCTTCTTCTTTGCATGATAGAGATTTAACCTGCATTTGTGGATGACATCACAAACATACAGACAATTATTTCTGGAGGTGGTAATGTGCCCATACAGTGATTTTAATTACAGAATCATGACGTTTAAATGCAGTGCTGCCAGTGCTGCTCAGTGTCCCTTGTGCACAGAGATTGCTTGAGAATCTCAGAACCTTGTGTTCATGTGATGTACTGTAGATGATGAGATATTCAAAGTCTTTGCAATTTGATGTTGAGGAACATTGTTCTGAATATGTTCCACAGTTTGTAGATGTAGTTTTTCGCAGATTAGTGAAGCTCTGCCGATCTTTACTTCTGAAAGACTCTGCCTGTCTAAGATACATTATTTATCCCAATCATCTTACTGACCTGTTGTCAATTAATGTCATTAGTTGAAAAACATTAGCTAAATGTTTTTCCAACTGTTTATTATTAATAAAACTTACTTTTTCCAGACTTTTTTGCCCCGTCCCAACTTTTTTGAGAGGTGTCAAATTCAGTGTGACCTTATATTTTTCTATTTCCTCAATTTCAACATTGATATATGTTCTACTGTAAATAAATTACGGGTTTATGAGATTTTCAAATCATTACATCCTGTTTTTATTTACACTTTGTACAGCATACCAATTGTTGGGGAATTTGAACATTTTATGTGTGTGTTTGTGTGTAAGCATTCAATGAATCCAAACATGCCAATTAACCAAAACTGTCTATTCCCATGAACCCTTGATGTCTATTTCAACTTAGACGTGAGGTCTGAATTGCCGAATTAATGCTTTAAAGGTCATTAATAGTGTTTTATTACTAATGCAAAATTTCTACCAGCAGCCAGTGAAAACACTGGGTGATCAAATCTTCTGGTTATAGTACAGATTCTGCATGCTAAACTAATTGGAGCATGTTTGTGCAAAAACTACAACATTCAAACAATATGAATGAAATAGATGAAAGAAAAACATGAACTTGTTTTTCTGCATCATAAAATCGGCATCATATCCTCACAGAACACTTTATTACGATTACTAGTATCAATATTGGGTTGGGCCTCTTGTAAAAACAACCTAATTTCTTTGTATTGGATTTAACAAGATGTGAAACCTTTTAGCTTGAATTCTAAGTCTTTTTCACGTGTTTGGATCCAGAAGTATTCCTACAGATTATTTAGGTGCACTTTGATACAGTGGATCTCCAATTCTATCAATTGAGAATCTATTAGATTCAGATCTGTTAACTGGGAAATAGCACTGAAGTGAATGTAACTCAAAACCAATTTAAGGATGGACATGGCCACCAATAATGCCCAATAGGCTGTGGTATACTAGTGAACATTAAGAGATATTTATGTAAAGGCAGGTTGGCTTCATGCTGTTGGCACCAAATTTAAAGAGTCAAGTCAACAATGTTTTTATTGTCATTTCAACCATATATAGCTGATGCAGTACACAGCGAACTGAGACAACGTTCCTCCAGAACCCTGGTGCTACATTTAACAACATAAAGCTACATAACAGATAACACAGAGCTAAGGACTAGTAAGTGTCCTCACCACATAAAGTGCCACAATTGTGCTCTCCGCACCCTCAGCTTTAGGTAGGTCATCTATAATTATCATTCTTTGTACATTCTGAGATGCTTTTCTGATTATAATAATTGTACGGATTAGTTACTGTATGTGAGTTGCTGTAGCTTTTCTGGCTCTCATTAATCTCTCTCATCAACAAGGCATTTTCTTCCATTGAATTACTGGATGATCTGAGTTTATTGCACAATTCTGATTAAACTCTAGAGACTGTTGCATGTGAAAATCCCAAGAGATCAATGGTTATAGAAATTCTCCATTCTAATGGTCAACATGAACATTCCCTGAAACTGCTGGTTCGTATCTGCATGATTTTATGAATTACACTGCTCTAATATAATTGATTGGTTGGTTTGACAAATACATAAATTCGGGGGGTGTTCCTTTACAAAATGTGTTCCAAAGTTAATACAAAATCAGAAAGCTAATTTCTATCTGCCTGTGGCTTTAGTTGAAGTACTTCTTGTTAGAACAGACTAGGAAGAATTTATTCACAATCTAGTGTAAAGTCGCTTCACACATTTAATGAAAACAGTGGAAGCTAGTACACTGTTTAAAGAGAGAAAAGAGACACAGTCCTAAAACAGAGACTTGTGGATCACCAAATTTGACTTTTCTATGCATAGAAGAGTCAACATTTCCAATTTTCTGTTCTACAAATGATCAGTCAAACAACATCTAATTCATTCCCTTCATTCCAACAACTGATATTGGTCTATAGGATATGTGACAAACTCAAGGCCCACGGGGCACATCTGGCCTGACATACAATTATATCCGGCCCGCGAGATAATTTTATATAGATCTCTTATTATTGTTATTAATCACCCGGTGATATGAAGCACTGATAACATACAAACTACAGATTCCATAATGCAGCACTTCAGCTGCCCTGCCGAACGTAAGGCTACATGGGAACATTCCCGCGTCAATCAAGTCAAGCTTCTGTTGATGTTTACAACCCTATTGTAAAGTTATTGCGAAGCTAGCCCCTCACAATGGTAAAGAGAGAATAGTTGATTCTGAAAACAGAGCCTTTCAAACCTGAAGGGAGGCTGAGTATATGTTTACTGACATTGTCATTAAGGAATTTAAATTAAGACGGCACAATTAGACAAAACATCAGGATGTTGAAAAATCTGAATGCAGAGCAGAAGATACAGAAAGTTTAAGAGTTAAAGAAGAATCTGACATTTCAGCAGACGTTTTTTCACCAGAGCAAAATCACAAAGTGAAGCTGCTGTGAGAGCAACCCAGTCATTAGGGTTGCACAAGCCAGTGCCGGCCAGTGCCAGTCCCAAGCCCAGATAAATAGGGAGGGTTGTGTTATGGAGGGCATCCAGCGTAAAACATGTGCCAAATCAAATATGCAGATCACGAAAGAGAAATTCATACTGGATCATTCGAGCCCCTGGTTACCAATGACCGCCACAGGTATCGTTAGCCAACAGGGTACCAGTGGAAATTGGGCTACTGTTGGCAAAAGGGGAGAGGAAGATGTCTACACAGACAGCAGGGAAAGAAGAAGTGTAGGAGATTGGAGGTTTGGGTGGGTACTTCAAATGTTGGTACTATGACCGGTAAAGGGAGAGAGGTAGCTGATATGATGGAGAGGAGAAAGGTAGATATGTTGTGTGTTCAGGAGACCAAGTGGAAAGGGAGCAAGGCCAGGAACATCAGAATCAGGTTTATTGGAAAAGTGTTTTGACACACACAAGGAATTTGATTCCAGCTGTTTGTGACTTTCAAAAGTACAAACATAAATAAAACCTATACATGACAAAACAGACAAGACAAGACAAAAACAGACTATACAAGACAATACAGACTATAAATAAACAAAAAGAAAGAAAGTACTAGAGAGAGTCGTGCCGAGGCTGCCATCCGCGGTGCCATCTTGCATGTCTCAACATTGGAGGGGGCTTTAAACTGTTCTTTCATGGTGTGGATGGAAAGTGGATGTGTAGGGGTGATTCTGAAGGAAGAGTACAGTAAGAATGTAGTGGAGGTGAAGAGAGTTTCTGATAGGGTTATGAACTTAAAGCTGGAAGTTGAAAGGGTGATGATAAATGTCATCAGTGCTAATGCTCTACAAGTGGGTTGTGAGATGTAGGAGAAGGAAATTTTCTGGAGTGAGTTAGATGAAGTGGTATGTAGGATAATTTTGAAGGTGAAGTAGAAGAGGAGGAGAATGAGGACTGAAAGAAGAATAAGATGGTGGAAACTGAAGGAGGTAGACTGTAATGTGAGATTCAGGGA
This sequence comes from Silurus glanis, assembly GCA_014706435.1. Classification (NCBI taxonomy): domain Eukaryota; kingdom Metazoa; phylum Chordata; class Actinopteri; order Siluriformes; family Siluridae; genus Silurus; species Silurus glanis. The sequence continues at coordinate 1,581,852 of JAAIIK010000173.1, forward strand.
AGAGGTCAGACAGGGGCTCGGTGGTGGTGAAGAGGATGATTGGGCGACTACTGCAGAAGTGATAAGGGAGACAGCTAGAAAGGTACTTGGTGTGACATCTGGAAAGAGAAAGGTAGACAAAGAGACGTGGTGGTGGAATGAGGAAGTGCAGGAGAGCATAAGGATCGGCATAGAAATGAGAAAAGTTGGCAGGAGTACAAGGAGATGCGGGAGCAGGTAAAGAGGGATGTGACGAAAGCCAAGGAAAAGGCATATGAGGAGCTGTATGAGAGGTTGGACACTAAGGAAGGATAAAAGGATTTATACCGATTTGCCAGGCAGAGGGACCGAGCTTGGAAAGATGTGCTGCAAGTTAGAGCAATAAAGGATGGAGATGGAAATGTGTTGACTAGTGAGGAGAGTGTGTTGAGAAGATGGAGGGAGTATTTTGAGCAGATGATGAACGAGAAAAATTTGAGAGAGAAGGTCGGAAGGTGTGGAGATGATGAAGCAGGAAGTGGATACGATTAGTAAGGAGGAAGTGGGAGTAGCGATTAAGAGGATGAAGAGTGGAAAGTCGGTTGGACCAGATGACATACCGGTAGAAGCATGGAGATGTTTAGGAGAGATGGCAGTGGAGTTTTTAACCAGGTTGTTCAATTTTGGAAGGTGAGAGGATGCCTGAGGAATGGAGAAGGAGTGTTCTGGTACCGATCTTAAAGAATAAGGGAGATGTGCAGACCTGCAGTAACTACAGGGGAAGTGAACTTGTGGGAAAGAGTAGTGGAAGACAGGCTGAGAGAAGAGGTTACCATCTGTGAGCAACAGTATGGTTTCATGCAGAGGAAGAGCACTACAGACACATTATTTGCTTTGAGAATGTTGATGGAGAAGAATAGAGAAGGTCAGAAGGAGTTGCATTGTGTGTTTGTGGATTTAGAGAAAGCAAACGACAGGGTGCCGAGAGAGGAGTTGTGGTATTGTATGAGGAAGTCAGATGTGTCAGAGAAGTATGTGAGGGTGGTGTAGGACATGTATAAGGACAGTGTGACAGCAGTGAAGTGTGCACTGGGAACGACAGACTGGTTCAAGGTGGAGGTTGGACTGCATCAAGGATCGGCTCTGAGCCCTTTACTGTTTGCAGTGGTGATGGACAGGTTGACGGACGAGGTTAGACAGGAGTCTCCATAGACTATGATGTTTGCGGATGATATTGTGATTTGTGGTGAGAGTAGGGCACAGGTTGAGAAGAGCCTGGAGAGGTGGAGGTACGCGCTGGAGAGAAGGGGAATGAAAGTCAGTAGGAATAAGACAGAGTACATGTGTGTGAATGGGAGGAAGGGCAGTGGAGTGGTGAGGTTTTCTTTGGGAGTGACGAGGATGGACAGGATTAGAAATTAGTTTATTAGAGGGACAGTGCATGTAGGACGTTTTGGAGACAAGGTGACGGAGTCGAGATTGAGATGGTTTGGAAATGTGCAGAGGAGGGACATGGGGTATATCTGTTGGAGAACGCTGAGGATGGAGCCACCTGTATGGAGGAAAAGAGAAAGGCCAAGTAGGAGGTTCATGGATGTGGTGAGGGAAGACATGCAGGTCGTTGGGTTGAAAGAGGCAGATGTACAGGACAGGGGGGTATGGAGACAGATGATCTGCTGTGGCGACCCCTAATGGGAGAAGCCAAAAGAAGAAGAAACAGCTTCTGTGAAAGCAAGTTTTATTGTGGCAGAGGAGATAACCAAATCAGCCTTGCCATTTACCGAATGAAAACAAACTTGTTGCCAAAAAAAACATCCAGCTCTGACAAAATGGCATAAGAGCAAAGAAATCTGATTGTTTTGATTTGTTGCTTTTTTAACGTTTACTTAAAAGCACAATTTGTATTTATTTTTTCAGGGTTCTTTTGCAGCATGTTTATATTTCTAACTTGTATAATTTTGACAGGATATATTTTTATGGAGAGCTAAATATTTAAAGTTATTTAAAGTTTAAGTTTATTTATTCTGGAATAATATTCCTGTCTGTTTTTATTCATATTTATGTTAAAAAAACTTTTTTTTTTTTTATTGTTTTCAATAAATATCTATCCTGTTTGGCTGGCGACCTAAAGTGTGCTTTGCCCCTGGTCTATACTTTGATAGCTAAAAATTGGTCAAGTTTGGGGTTTTTTATCAAGGGTTTGATAAGTGATAGCTCAAAGGGTTTGGGTACTGAGCGTTAAATAGCTTGATTGCTGCTGTTGCTGGTTTGCACAACTTTTCATGTTTATATTTACAATTACACTGTGGTTTACAGTTCTCTTTTGCACACTGTACTGTGTAACACATTATACACTATGTTTACTACTATTTTGTGTTTTGTGTATCTGTCCTACGCTGTCTTCCTTTGTCTGTTTGCACAAGGTTGCACACGATGCACTTTATGTGGCACGGAGAACTTACTTCAATCCTAGCTCTGTGTTCTGTTATGTAGCTCTATGTCGTTTTATAAAGCATTTGGGGTCTGGAGAATCGTTGTCTCATTTCACTGTGTACTGCGTCAGCTATATATGGTTGAAATTACAATAAAAGCTTCTTGACTTGACTTTATTTGACTTGAAGTGATGAAACATTGTGTCTGCCATAATTAGTGTGTCCTGTTATGTCCTATTAGGTTCTGTTTGCTATCTGGGTCTATAATAAATACAAAGATGTTTGTGGAATGAATAAGATGAACATTTATGTCTCAATTACTGCTTTTTCTTTCAGAGTAAAGTCTTGTATGTAAATACTAATTAGCAAAAACAATTGACTTGCCATATTTTTGTGATTTTTGTATGTTATTTCTGGATAAAGGAAGACTATGCCACACCTACATCAAATGTGTGAAAATGCCATTTTGACCTTAAATGTAATCCTTGTGCCATGAGCACGACTGTAACAACTGTAAATGTGTCAGGGTTTTCTGGGCTTGCGGCACTCACTTCTGGTTTCGCAACGTGTGTTTCTGGGTCGGCGGCCATTTTGCAATTTTTCCCGCGCCCCCCAGTATTTAAGCACACAAAGGACACCTACTTAGGCCAGATTATCTCATTGGTTTGTTTGCCCCTGAGAGTAATCTTTCCACCCTGCCTGTTTCTGTACATGTTCTTGCTCCTGTTCCTGTTCCTGTTCCTGCTCCTGTTCCTACTCCTGCTCCTGCTCCTGTTCCTGTTCCTGTTCCCTACTCTGCCCTGCCTCACCTCATTTTGGATTTTGGTTTTTGTTTTTGTTTTGCCGGCTCTTGGATTTTTGGACTGTTTGTTGATAACTGATTTTGGTTTTCCCTGCATTGCTCTGTCTCCTGGACTGGGTATCAGACTGTGTTTTTGCTTTTGCCCCATTGCTCTGTCTGTCAGCTATTTTTGATCTGTTTTCTCTGCTTACTTCATTCCATAATTTTTTTTCTTCTGTTTTCACCAAAGCTCTGGACTTGCCCCGCCCTAAACTGGCAAGTCGAAGACACACTCAAGATGGTTGATATTTTGAAGTTCAACCCCCCAGCAGAGAATGGAGTGGTTTAGGGCACGTCATGCCCAATACATAGGCTGCCAGTCGGCCCTGGATGACATTTTAAGAAGGCTGTACGTCCGGCCCCTGAGCCCTGCTGGGGGGACTGCCCAACCTCAGCCTTCCTGCCTGCCTGGAGAGTCGCCCAGCTCTCCTGATCTGCCGAGATCACCACTCTTAAGCACACGCAGTCTAATCATTTCTGACAAAATGAATGCTTACTATAGCTGGGAAGGACCTTTGGACTACACAGTGAAATACTTTTAACCATGAACTGCCCATATTAGTCAGTGGGATTTAATTAAGGCGATCTAAAACCTTTCGTTCAAAATGTTTTAGTTCTTTTGATTTTGAAGTGGACTTGTTTTTGTGTTTGTAGTGTACCAACTATGCATAAGTTTCAGTTAATGGACTAATTACTGGACATTCTTCTTCAGGAGTTTTTGTTAGGAACTATACCTTTTTATTTCATGCATATTTTGTGGTAATTGTCGATCAATAGACCACTGTGAACTGGATGGCAATGCTGTTAGGTTTTTACTAAAACAGTGAAGAGTAGGTGTATTGACTGGTTGAATGCAGAATATATAATAGTGACGCATTTCATATTTTAAATGGAATTTGAGATACCTTAAGACCTGGGTAGTTTGACTATGTTTTCTATAAATAATCCAAAAAACAAGGCTGTGTGTGCTATAAATAATGGGTTCTGTTGTGTTCTGCTTGCATTATCTGAGACTAGACACACAAAGATGTTTGTAGACTCAATAATTCATAACTTGGAAAGTTGTTCAAGGTGAGATTGAGCGATAATTGTGCATTTGAGGATTATAGAAACAAAGGAAACAATTGATACCAGTGTCTAGTTGCTGATGTCAAGGTTTCTAGAGTTCAAATGGGAGTAGCCCTTTATGACAATTTGACTTGTGTGTGTTTGTCTTGCAAGCTCTGCCAGCTCTCTTTTTCTGTCTCAGGTTACAGCTGTCACTAAAAGCATAACAAAAAAAAACAACACAGCTAGATTAGCAGTGATAAGACACAGGTAAAAAAACATCACATGCTACCTGCTAGTTTCACCTTTCACCTCTTTTCTTGCTGCTGACGCTTGATCACAACTTCACGCTAAGGTGGAAAAGACATAAACAGTCAGTAAAGATGGTGATGAAGAAGTTGGTGTGTAAAGAAGTGAAGCAAAAAAATGTTGGGGAGCTTGTGGGAATATTGTGCTGAGCCTTTCAGCTTTCTCTTGCAAAGCAGGTTGCATTAAATAGAAAGACAGATGGACTCACATTTAACTAAAAAATACTATTGGATACATTGGAGGATGTTTTGGAGACAAGGTGAGGGAGGCGAGATTGAGATGGTTTGGGCATGTTCAGAAGAGGGACATGGGGTATATCGGTAGAAGAATGCTGAGGATGAAGCCACCAGGAAGGAGGAAAAGAGGAAGACCAAGGAGGCGGTTTATGGATGTGGTAAAGGAAGACATGCAGGTAGTTGAGTTGAAAGACGCAGATGTAGAGGACAGGGGGGTATGTAGACGGATGATCCACTGTGGCAAGGAGAAGCCGAAAGAAGAAGAAGAAGAAGAAGAAGAATCATTTTCTGGTTCACACACACCACAGATGTAGGCTAGTTTACAAATCTATCTGTAACTCATAGAGAAATATAGGCTACTAATACTGTAGTTTCACTCCCAACCATAGGGGGCACTGTGGGACTGAGTCAATTAGAGCCTATGGTTATCAGCATTTTTACCCCTATTTGCTATTTCTTCTCCTCGTGAATGCCAGCAGAAATAAAACTTCTGAAATTATAAAACCAGCAGAAAGCAAAAACCCGAGGCAATAATGCCAAAGTACAATTGAAACAAACAATTGAAACTCCGGTGAGTGGAAGCACGTTTTTCTAAGTATGATGCTACTTATCATGTGTGCTAAAATGTTTATTGGGGAATTGCCCCCAATGAGGAATTAAAAACCATTTGGAGTATTTGCAGTGTTATGTGTAAAGTTAAAATCCAAATGAACTATGTGTCTTATAATTACATAAGGTTGATCTACTTAGCTTTATACTTCATGGTGTTGCAATGCTAAGGGGTGGCTAAGGCTGCAGCTCGTTAGCATCGTGCGCTAGCATGTAAGTGAAACAGAATAGTTCTGGATAGCATGTACAATTTCAAGTCATTTATTTTGTAGTTGTTGTTTATGCAATATGACCGAATACAATGTTTATTAAATCCAAGCTACATGATCAGTGTATTTGCTTGTGTTAAATCCCATATTTTTGCTTATTGCTTATGCTAATTAATTTCCATGTTAAACAGGGCAATTTTGAATGTATGATGGAATCTAAAGGAATTAATGTATAACTTTCTGATAAATAACTCCTAATAACAGAAATATTATTACAAGTAATTAATTTGTAAGTGTGAATAGTTGATTTAACTTGATTAATAGATTGAAGTGTATTCCTACATATTGGTTATATGCACTTTAAAAGAAGAAGTCAATGAGGTCTCATGTTAGAAAAGGAAAAGAGAACTAAATTGTTATTGTCTGTACCGTTTGTGCAGATTGTTTATTTTTTTGAGTACTAGGACGTCTGGATGAACCGAGATGGCGAGCCTAGCCCAGCGAGACTGGTAGATGATCTTTAACGAAGTCTTGATTTACGTCGAGAGTGCCAGTTAAGGCAGTGGTCCCCAATTCCCGGGCCGCAGACCGGCACCGGTCCGTGGGTCAATTGGTACCGGGCCGCACAGAAAGAATACATAACTTACATTATTTTTCTGTTTATTTATCTGATTCTGAACGGTTTTATTTTGGAAAATTACCGGATTCTCTCCGCCACATCTGTCTATGACTCACTCTTGATGCATGTCATGATGCCTCGGTCACGTCTTACCTACATCCGATACCTTCTTAAAGGGGCTGCTCCGGCCGCTAACACATAATACATTACCGCTAAATTCAAACCCCCAAGCGAGCCAAATGAACAAAAAACAACACAGTGGATTCACGTTTATTATTATATTTAGAAAATACCAGTTTTTATGCCGGTCGTGTCATTTTATTTTGTTGCATTTATCCGCCACACCTTAAAGGCCGGTCCGTGAAAATATTGTCCGACATCAAACCGGTCTGTGGCGCAAAAAAGGTTGGGGACCACTGAGTTAAATCATTGTTCACACAAAGTAGTATTACAACAAGTGCACTTGAGTACAGTAAAACCCCGTTGTACGAGCATAATTCGTTCTTGAAAATTGCTCGTAGGTCCATTTTTGCGCATTTCTGTTAAATCTAAATGTATATAAGAGGCGAAATTAAAACCTTCAACCCGACAGGCGTTTTTTCCACAACGTCCCTTCTTCAATCTGATGTGAAAAAAAACCTCCACAGAAAATGTTATTTTAATCATTTGTTTTATTGATGCGCCAAGTCTGAAATCATCACCGAAATCCGTCATGATGCGCACAATTAATCCTCTGGGGTCGACAAACGCACCGGCGCGCTTTGTGCAATTTTTTCCTCATAACACCTAACTAACCTAATCCGTCTTTTTTGATTGTACAGATAAGAGCAATAGCTTGCCGAGGTGGTGGAATGAACTTCCACTAGATGTATAGCGGAGTCCCTGGCTTCAAGACCTTCATGACCTACCTCCTCCTGAAACACTTAAACTAGCACTTTTCCAGGTTTGCTTTGTTTTTTACAAAAAAATAATTTCAACAGTTGTAGGCTGATCTATCTCAAGTTTGTAATCTAGTGTACCAGTGTAGATTTATTCATTGATACTCAAAGCACCATACATCACCCTGGAAAAGGGCGTTTGCTAAATGCTATTAATGTAAATGCCATGAAATGAAGAGAATAGACTACTGGGAATAATTGAATACATATTAGGCAAAATATATAAAAACATAAATCAGTGATTATCATGGAGATTAGACCAGCAGAAAATGCTTTGCTGGCCCTGATGGCCCTCCACAATATACATGATTCCTACAAACATAAGTTCTTTGAATATTCTGTATACAGTGATCCCCGCTTTATAAAAATCTATGGTGCAAATATGATCTGGACAAAGGAACAAAATTGTCTAAATGACAAAAAAACAAAATAATAATTTGTTCATTTTTTTCCAAAGTCATTAAAATTATCTGTTTCTTCACTATGGTAGAGGAAGTGACTGAAGCAATTTAGAATATGCCTAGAAATGAAAAACAGTACCCTCTGGGGGTGTGGCAGTGAACCTAGCAAACATAGATGTAATCTGAGTAAATTTCCGATCACCATGTTGGTGAAACATTGGCAGAAACGCGTGCCAAGCAGAACATTGGTGACCTATCAGATCAGATTCTGACACTGATGAATACGCAGATTTTTTATTTCTTCCTGTAGAATTCTGGAGAAAGCCCCATTTGCAGCAGATTGAGTAAGTTGATGACGGAAGCCTAACAGCGTGACGTTATCATTGTGATAATGGTTGAAAATAACAATGCTTTCATTTCACATGCTGTACATTGTAGATTATCACCACGATCGCAAAAGCGAAAATTTAATTTCCGGTTCTTTTGAAGTCATACGCAAGCGAGCCTAATAAACTATGGCACCTGGAACAGGAGAACCAATCACTGCATGAATTAGTATTGATCTTGATTTCAATTTTTTCCAAACTTCATCTATGCAAATACACACATCACACCGGTGAATTGTAGGTGTCCTTTATTGAAATCATTTTTCATTTTATCATAAAACAATCTAATGCACCCAAAAAATAAATAGTCTAGACTGCTTGAATTTGTGATAAAATGTATTTCTGTAAACAAAAAAAGGTAGCATTTAAACAAACTTCTAAAATTTATCTTGCTTTCTCCTGCTACTATGAACGATTAAAGGCCTCGTTTCCATCATTATGCTGGCAATCACCGCTCTGCTGAAGAGCTGAACTTCTGCTGTCCACCACAGGATGGTCTAGGAGGAGATGTCAGATGTCCTCAGAGATAGGAGGCGATCCTTCTGCAGGGACAGCAAAGCAGGAAATACGAATAAATTCGATGTGTGGCTGGTAAAGATGTAGAACTCAGCAGACTATAGGTAATATTACTCACTGATACACTGTTCCTGACATCACGTCCACAAAGCCACCTGTGAGAAATGAAAAAGGGATGTGCGCATTTATTTTACTTTTTTTCTATGGATATAGTGGAAGAAACACAGTAATTTAATTAAAATGGGGCAAACATTTACTTCATTGATTTCTTGTTTTACTATCAGCTACAAGCTTAAAAAAATACGTGTCTAATCAGGGTGCCATAAGATGAGCTTCATACTACAACAATGTGATTGATAATAATGCTTGTAAGATGGAAAATGTGATACCTGGCTCGCATATTGTCTCACAGATCACTGGGCATATGTAGCAGTAGGAGCATTGCTAAGAGAAAAAACAAAATTCAATTCAGTTTTATCAGTAGTGCACTTCTAACAATGGGTATTGTACCAAAGCAGCTTTAGAGATATAGTTTCTAAAATGTATAAGTTAATGTCTATAAGGTTATGGTGGTGATGGGCATTTGAATGCAGAACTGTTCATGAAAAGAGTAGTTCTAAAATATTAGAGCAGTGATTTTGTAAAAGGCTGTGGGCTCTATATAGAGGCCATGAACGTGTCTGTGACCTGCTTGGGAAAGGGATGATATTAATTATAAATGGATGGACGGTTGATGGTAAAAAGGGTGGATGGAAAAATTGCTGGATGGTAGTTGATGTATAGATGGATGGAAGAATGGAAAATGGGTGATCAAAAGAATGGGTTGATAGATGGACAGGTCAGGTGGATGGATGGATGGGAAAAGGGCACGATGGGGAAAAAATAGGTGGAAAGAAGGATAGAGAGAGAGAGTGTGAGTGAGTGAGTGAGTATATACTGTGTGTACCACTTTGTATAGATGGACTTACATCACAATGTTGGCAATGTCCTGCCGAGTCTCCTGCCTCACACGGGCACATATCGCAACTACTGCAGTGCTGAGAAAGAAAGGGGAAAAACTAAAAGTCCCTTCTGGGAGTTGCTTTGCATTTTAATTTACATTCCTATGCAAATTCAAGGGCTTTAGCTCATTTACTGACATCAACTGCTACCAATAAGGAACTTCCTGTTTGCAGAACACCTGGGGCATCTAAAAGTATGATGGGTATGAAAACTTACACCTTACACATCAACATATTACATAAGAAAACACCCCTGATTGCTCCAGTATGGAGTGGAGGTGGACCAGGGATGCTTTGGGCTTTTGATAGATGGATGGATGGATAGATAGATAGATAGATAGATAGATAGATAGGTCGATAGATGGATGCATGAGGTATGTGTGTGTAATTCATGTCAATACCTCACAGATAGAACACAGGCCACACAGAGATCCCTTGTGATACGATGGGGCAGCTTCTGCCTCAGCTTCTTGAGGGTTTTCATCATCATCAGCGTCTTCCACTGAGCAAACAACAAACAATTAATCATTTACAACTGTACATGCACTGGAAAGGGTGACGCATGGATGGTTTGTTTTACAGTCAATAAAAGATAGGACCCACCATTTAGCTATCAAATTAATTTTTGAAAAGTTGTCCTTTCTCTAATTTTGTTCATTTGCCCAAACCAAATTCAGTGGCAAATGATTTATATTCAGCATTCTTTATTAATTATATAATTTTGACACTTTGACAGTAAGGAAGAGGAAGAAGCACCACAGACTTCATGGTTTTCATCAGTGACATACGAATTCATGAAAGCTAATGATTGATTTCGAACCATAAACAGAAATCTAACCAGTAAACTTGATTATAACGCTCATGTTGTGACGCAGCGGCTTGACCTGCCAAAGCATAAGCTTTACCCACGAGCACCGATTTATTACGTAGGGGCTGCGTGGGTAGTGTCGGGGTCTTAAGGGAAGAGGCGATCCCGGCAGAGAAATAGCTGGCAAGCGTCTCAACCCGCGGTATCGCTCTGTACCCATGTTCTTTCCGCCCCATCATGTGAGAATACACATTCGAGACAAGGGGTAAAGGGTGGGCCAAAAAGGCATAGCCTATGATCTGGACACCTCAGTGTGCAGATCGGGAGAGAACGGGAGACCCCGACACGGAGATTGCGACACTGGTGTCATAAACGCTCATCTAATTTCCTGGATGAAGGCATTTTCTGCTCATAAATCGGTCACGTTGTAACGAGCTTGGCAACGACGCGTGTCACAAACTACATAAGCTCCTCGCAGAGCGCCACCCCACCCTCTTTGGAGGAAGAGAGGCAGAGCTGCATGCGCTCGTCACAGGGGAACAATTCGCCGAAGGGCGTGCTTCCGAGCCTGCAAGCGGACGCTAGATCGAGCAGGTGAGGTCGGTGATAGGGACAAGCCCATCTCATAACCCTCTGCAGGGTCCATCTGAGAACCGAGAGGAGATGAGATTATACGAGCCCAATAACCGCAGTCGGCTCAATCGAGAACCGACTAGCATGCTCTGCTCCCAAGCAAGCCCATTTGTCCCATTCCAAATATCCTTATTTTTTTATTAATGGAATGTGGATGAATATTTGTGCTATTTTCAGTATCATGGGATATCCATGGGGCACATATTTATGCCAGGCACAGTAGAAATGTTAAAACCACACAGATTTATTAATCGATTGACTGATTTAAGCATAACTATTTACAGTCCATTCATCTGTTTTGTAGAAGATCTTCTGTAGAACTGATCTGTACATTAAAAATAAACCTTTCAGACAAATGCTGAGGAATAAAGATGTTCAGGAGGAGGAGCCGATACTGATCCAGTAACAACATCCTACATACGAATTATTAAAGTTGTTTTTCTTATTAACCTGATTTTATTTCAGCTTTATGGGCATTTGGTGCAATTGGAGGTGGTTATTTTATTATTATTATTATTGTTGTAACATTATCAGTGACAGACTATTTCATTTCGTCAAATCCTTCCTCCAACATTTGATCCAAAACATACAGCTTTTCTGGAAACTTCTACACTAGGATGCACTATGGGAATGCATGGTAATGCTCTGGGCCATGTTCTACTGGAAAACCTTTTGGATCCTGGCATTTATGTGAATGTTACATTGATGCTACAGTATTGTTCAAAATAATAGCAGCACAATGTGACTAACCAGAATAATCCAGGTTTTTAGTATATTTTTTAT
>JAAIIK010000173.1:1598577-1612779 GCA_014706435.1 Silurus glanis
GACGGTTCAAAGCTGTGACACAATATTAGGCATGTGGTTTTAATGTTATGGGAGTATTTTTCTTTTAGTTGTTGTAGTTATATAATTATTGTTTGTCTGCTGATTTCTAACCAACAAGTGTCAATAAGCTTGTGTATGGAGGTGAAGGTCAGGTGTTATCACCCAGCTCTCTGTATCAGCACGTAAAGGTACAGTAAAAAGCAATATATGCACTTTAAACACCAATAACACACCAATAATCTCAGCAGCCATGACAAAGCTTTCAGCAACTTTTCATTTTATGTTTGTGTCGAGTGAAAACACCCGCTGAGGTTCCTAAAATGTTCCAAACGGTTTCAGTGCTTGCTTTTTGTTCAGATATGGGAGGCTATTTTTAAACCGTGAATGTCTATAATGAGACAACCAAAGCACCAACTGAAAAAAAGTTTTCTGATTATAATAGATTTTATCTTTCGGCTGGTGGTAATTTAGTTGAAATCCATACACTGCTTTTGAAATATAAGCTACTCACTAAACTATGGATAAGCGCGAGGTCTAAAATGTAAAACTGTAAATAGATACCTTCAGCTTCACCGTCTGTGTCTGTTTGTCCTTGCTCATCTTCATCGTCTTTGCCCTCATCCTCATCAGTGTCTTCCACCGAAGAATGTGGTTCATCAACACCCTCCCTGCTTTCTTCGTTGTCCTCAGGCTTGGTAGCTTGCTCCACTTCTTCCTCTTCCTCGGCTTCTTCTTCGTCCTCCGCTTCATTTACTGCATCTTCCTCCTCAGTTCCGTCTTCCTCCACATCTTCAGTCGGATCCTCCTCTGTACCTTCAACGTCATGTTCTGAAGTGGTCTCGACCTCAGCCTCTTCATCCTCTACATCAGCATCACCCTCCTCTGCGGTGTCCTCTTCCTCAGCAGATTCTTCCTCCTTCGCCTGTTCATCTTCATCATCTTTTGATACTTCTTCCTCATCATCATCTCCCTCGGTTTCTTCATTTCCCTCATCATCACTCTCTCCTCCTAGATCCTGTGCACCCTCGTCAGCTGCTTCTACATGTTCCTCCTGAGATTCTTCTGTACTCCAGTCCCCTATCTCCTCTGCTTCCTCCGGATTCTCGTCCTCTACCTCCGTTGTGTCCTGAGTCCAGACTCCTGCACTCAGCAGAGCCAGCAGCAGCCACACTAGGCCATGACGCAGAGCTGCCATTTTCAACCCTTTACACAGGAAAGAACAGGATATTTGTCTGCACCCACACCCTAACGTTATTTCTTTGCACTAGATAGCAGAAAGCAAACAAGTTCTGGCAGCTGAGAACCTGCGGCAGGGCTGCTTTTTTTTTTTTTAGTCTGGTTTCTTTGCAGGCAGTGACCACTGCAGATCATTCGCATGTACACGTGTGCACTTATGCAAATACACTAGCGCGCACAATTCGGAGAACAAAATGGAGAAAGGAAGCACATGGAGATGACTGACAAGACCACATGTCTGTTGTCCTCTATTCAACCTGAGTGAGAATTATAGCAAACATAGCAATGTTGTGCATGCTAGCACAAGAGAAATGGGCATGCACACATACACACACACACACACACACACACACACACACACACACACACTCACAGAATCACACACACACACCCCACCCAGTCTCCAAAGCCTGTCGCAAGGCTTCAGTGAGCCTGACAGGTGATTGGGACACTATATAAAGCAGCTCTCAATACACGCCACAATCTAACCTTGACCTCTGAAACCGAAGCCAAGTTTCTCTGATCTACTGCTTTATTTCTTATTCAAATGGCATCTGTTCCATTTAATCACTTGCCAGGGCTGTAAAAAAACACTCCTTTTCCCATGTGCCTTGCCACCTGTGTTGATAATAAAGATGATAATGATAATATTCTTTATTCATGAAATCTAATTGAATAAAAAAACAAAAAAGAAAAGACATGTAAAAAGAACAAAATATAGAGAGATATATATATATATATATATATATATATATATATATATATATATATATAGAGAGAGAGAGAGAGAGAGAGAGAGAGAGACTATATTCTATATATATAGAATTTATAATAAAATTTAAAATAGAATTATATTATTATTTGTGTATTTTACCCCCAGGCCTTCAGTGGTGTCCTGCCTGAATCAGTCCACCTCTTAATGCCATCATTATGTCACAAATGCTATATAAACCATCAATATTATAGAGAAACGCAGTATATTCAATTCAACAAGTCTCCTTTCACTGGAGCCACAGCTGCACCAGCCACATACATTATCTCTAGCAGACATATCAACCTAAAAAAGAAATGTGCGTTAAGGTTTTCCTGGGGATTTGAAATGAAGGCCAATTGTGTGTTTTCAGCGAAAGAAAACGCAAAAGTGTGCAAGCAAAAGCTTAACAATTGTTTTCAACTGTTTTGGCCGACCCATCTGTCCTTCCAAATCACTTTCATCCTCTCCTCTGTCAGCAATTGTGAAATAAGAAAACAGCTATTTATTCCTAATAAATACACCAACCAGGCATAGCATTATGACCACCTGCCTAATATTGTGTTGGTCCCCCTTTTCAGTGCATCACTGAGCCTTGTCCGCCTATGACCCTGTCGCCGGTTCACCACTGTTCCTTCCGTGGAGCACTTTTTTATAGATACTGACCACTGCAGCCTGGTAACATCCTACAAGAGCTGCAGTTTTGGAGATGCTCTCTCAGTCGTCTAGCCATCACTATTGGTCAAACTCGCTCAAATCCTTACACTTGCCCATTTTTCCTGCTTCTAATACAACTTTAGGGACAAAATGTTTACTTACTGCCTAATATATCCCACCCACTAACAGGTGCCATGATGAAGAGAAAGTGCAGTTTGAAATCTGATTGGATAGAAACTGCAACCCAGGAGAAACGCTATAAAATGAAGAGAGTAGACTATTGGAAATAATTGAATACATCTTCATGGACAAAAATATATTAAAACGTAAGTTATTGATTCTGTTACAGTTTAGACCAGCAGAGAAAGCCTTGTTGGCCACTGGTTTTACAAAAGTGTATCTCTTGCCATAATGTCTCCTAAGTTGCATTAAAGAAAAACCTACCAGCCGAATACTAAAAGCTCGATCTCTGTATCTTTGTCATCAACCACTCCTGAGCTCTAATCCATTTGATTGTGAGCATGTTTGTTTATGTGTACAGATTAAGGAGGTTAATGCTTCAAGCTAAACATGTTTATTTCTAACATCATTAAGGGAGGGGGAGAGGGAGGGGCTTGACCTAGCTAACAGGTTGGAACTTCTTCTTTTTCTTTCGGCTGCTCCCATTAGGGGTCGCCACAGCGGATCATCCGTCTCCATACCACCCTGTCCTCTACATCTGCCTCATTTACACCAACTACCTGCATGTCTTCCCTCACCACATCCATGAACCTCCTCCTTGGTCTTCCTCTTTTCCTCCTTCCTGGTGGCTCCATCCTCAGCATTCTCCTACCAATATAATTCATGTCCCTCCTCTGCACATGTCCAAACCATCTCAATCTCGCCTCCCTCACCTTGTCACCAAAACGTCCAACATGCGCTGTCCCTCTAATAAACTCATTCCTAATCTTGTCCATCCTTGTCACTCCCAACGAAAACCTTAACATCTTCAGCTCTGCTACCTCCAGCTCCGCCTCCTGCCTTTTATTCAATGCCACTGTCTCTAATCCATACAACATCGCAGGTCTCACCACAGTCCTATAAACTTTTCCTTTCATTCTTGCAGATACTCTACTATCACAAATCACTCCTGTCACTCTTCTCCACCCACTCCACCCTGCCTGCACTCTTTTCTTTACTTCCCTAACACACTCTCCATTACTTTGCACTGTTGACCCAAGGTACCTGAACTCCTCCACCTTCTTCACCTCTTCTCCCTGTAACCGCACCACTCCACTGCCCTCCCTCTCATTTACGCACATGTACTCTGTCTTACTCCTACTGACTTTCATACCCCTCCTCTCCAGCGCGTACCTCCACCTCTCCAGGCTCTTCTCAACCTGCTCACTACTCTCACCACAAATCACAATATCATCCGCAAACATCATAGTCCAGGGAGACTCCTGTCTGACCTCATCCGTCAACCTGTCCATCACCACTGCAAACAGGAAAGGGCTCAGGGCCGATCCTTGATGCAGTCCAACCTTCACCTTGAACCAGTCTGTCGTTCCTACTGCACACTTCACTGCTGTCACACTGTCCTCATACATGTCCTGCACCACCCTCACATACTTCTCTGACACACCTGACTTCCTCATACAATACCACAACTCCTCTCTTGGCACTCTGTCGTACGCTTTCTCTAAATCCACAAATACACAATGCAGCGCCTTCTGTCCTTCTCTATACTTCTCCATCAACATTCTCAAAGCAAATAAGGCGTCTGTGGTGCTCTTCCTCGGCATGAAACCATACTGTTGCTCACAGATGGTCACCTCTTCTCTCAGCCTGGCTTCCACTACTCTTTCCCATAACTTCATGGTGTGGCTGATCAACTTAATTCCCCTGTAGTTACTGCAGGTCTGCACATCTCCCTTATGCTTAAAGATCGGTACCAGCACACTCCTTCTCCATTCCTCAGGCATCCTCTCACCTTCCAAAATCTTGTTGAACAATCTGGTTAAAAACTCCACTGCCATCTCTCCTAAACATCTCCATGCTTCTACCGGTATGTCATCTGGTCCAACCGACTTTCCACTCTTCATCCTCTTAATCGCTGCTCTCACTTCCTCCTTACTAATCCTATCCACTTCCTGCTTTACTAACTCCACATCATCCAACCTTCTCTCTCTCTCATTTTCCTCGTTCATCAGCTGTTCAAAATACTCCCTCCATCTTCTCAACACACTCTCCTCACTAGTCAACACATTTCCATCTCCATCCTTTATTGCTCTAACTTGCAACACATCCTTCCCAGCTCGGTCCCTCTGCCTGGCCAATCGGTACAAATCCTTTTCTCCTTCCTTAGTGTTCAACCTCTCATACAGCCCCACATATGCCTTTTCCTTGGCTTTCGCCACATCCCTCTTTACCTGCTGCCGCATCTCCTTGTACTCCTGCCTACTTTTCTCATCACCCTGTTGATCCCACTTCTGTTTTGTTAACCTCTTTCCCCTTATGCTCTCCTGCACTTCCTCATTCCACCACCATGTCTCCTTGTCTTCCTTTCTATTTCCAGATGTCACACCAAGTACCTTTCTAGCTGCCTCCCTCATCACTCCTGCGGTAGTTTCCCAATCATCCAGCACCTCTTCACCACCACCGAGCCTCTGTCTGACCTCTTCTCTGAACCTCACACTACAGTCTTCCTCCTTCAGTTTCCACCATCTTATTCTTCTTTCAGTCCCTACTCTCCTCCTCTTCTTCTTTGCCTCCAAAACCATCCTACAGACCACCATCCGATGCTGTCTAGCTACACTGTCCCCTGCCAACACCTTACAGTCTCCAATCTCCTTCAGGTTGCATCTCCTACATAGAACATAGTCCACCTGTGTGCACCTTCCTCCACTCTTATACGTCACCCTATGATCCTCCTTCTTCTTAAAATACGTATTCACCACTGCCATTTCCATCCTTTTAGCAAAATCTACCACCATCTGCCCTTCCACATTTCTCTCCTTTAGGCCATACCTACCCATCACCTCCTCATCACCTCTGTTCCCCTCACCTACATGTCCATTAAAGTCTGCCCCAATCACCAATCGTTCATTTCTAGGTACACCATCTACCACTTCATCTAATTCACTCCAGAATCTTTCCTTCTCCTCCATCTCACAGCCGACTTGTGGAGCATAGGCACTGATGACATTTATCATCATCCCTTCAACTTCCACCTTCACGATCATCACCCTATCAGAAACTCTCTTCACCTCCACTACACTCTTACTGTACTCTTCCTTCAGAATCACCCCTACACCATTTCTCTTTCCATCCACACCATGATAGAACAGTTTAAACCCACCTCCAATGTTTCTGGCCTTACTCCCTTTCCACTTGGTCTCCTGAACACACAACATATCTACCTTTCTCCTCTCCATCATATCAGCTATCTCTCTCCCTTTACCAGTCATAGTACCAACATTTAAAGTACCAACCCGAACCTCCACTCTCCTACACTGCTCCTTTCCCTGTCGCCTCTGTAGACGTCTTCCTCCTCTCCTCCTCCTCCTTCGGCCAACAGTAGCCCAATTTCCACCGGTACCCTGTCGGCTAACGATACCTGTGGCGGTCGTTGTTAACCCGGGCCTCGACCGATCCGGTATGAAATTCTTAATCGTGACCCGCATATTTGATTTGGCACATGTTTTACGCTGGATGCCCTTCCTAACGCAACCCTCCCCATTTATCCGGGCTTGGGACCGGCACTAAGAGTGCACTGGCTTGTGCCTCCCTAATGGCTGGGTTAGCTAACAGGTTGGAACTAAACAGAAGAAAAACAATGGAAAAAATGTTCCAATCGATTCAATGCTATTCTACTTGTATAACACTTTTAGCAATAGACATCTTCCCAAAGCAGCTTCTAAAAAAAAATGACAGTCCGAGTCCATTCTCAATGTTCTGGAGTCTTTCTCCACAGTAGCTGCTTGGATCTAATGTGGAAATGTGGGGTTGAAACAGGTCAATTTGAGATAATCGAACAAAGTGTAATGTAAAGTACTTTAATGTAATGAAAGCATGTGTCTCTGTGATCAGGACATGTGATTATGTGATGACAAAGGGGATCATCATTCAGAGCTATCATCACCATCATCATCCTCATGCTCTTGAGATATGTTACAGCCGAGATGAATTTTTGATACTTGTATTATTATTAATTCAATTCAAAGAAAGTTCTTCTCTATAGTTCTTGTCTTTAGTTATTTTTATAGTGCTTTTCACAATGTACCTTGTCTCAAAGCAGCTTTACACAATGTACGATTTATAGAACGAAATACGCATTTAAATTAATGTGTCCGAAGTGGTAAACTGGTTCTGTTTACAAAACACTTTTTTTTTTTTTTATCTACGTTTACACTCTATCACCTTCAAAATAGTCCCCTTTCACAGCAATACAGCACTCGAAGCGTTCTTCTGGAATGTGTCCTGGAAGTCTTCTTTTTAAAACGTGCCAAGCTGGATCTCCACAATGGTGTCAAAACGGCGACCTTTGAGCTGAATCTTTATCTTCGGTAGGAGGGTAGAAGCCAAATCTGGCCAGTAAGGTGGGTGTGGAAGTGAGATTGTGTGGATTGTTCTCTGACGATCATCTTGCATGGGTTGCTGAATGGTTTAGACATTTTGGGAGTTTGAGCTCGTTAAAGGTCTTCCTGATTTCTCGTCGTCCAGTAATGTTCTTCCACTCTTGAAGCACGCGTGCCACACAGAACACCTTGAACGACTCGGCGTATGTCAAACGTATGTCATGTCAAACGTCTGTGTGGCAGATTTGCCTAGTTTCACACACAATTTCACATTTGCTCTTTGTTCTAGCTTGCTGTCCATGATGAAATCTCAGACATGGTAACGCATGTGGTCACAACAGCACCAGTTAGAACCATTAGTCTCGAATCATTAGTCTCACCAGTTAGAACCATTAGTCTTTTGATGCCACCTCGTATTTATATCTGATGAGCAAGCCTGAAACAATTGAAGCAAGGAAAAACTCTCTTAGATGGCATGAGGAAGAAACCTCGAGAGGAACCAGACTTCAAACCCACCCTCATTTCGGTAACACCAAGAGTGTGATTATAAATCATTAAAACATCAAGAACACCGGAGAGTGAGAAATATCATGAGAACCAGAGTGTGTGATTATAAATAATGTAATTTCTACAATCAGTTGGAGTTGTGGAACCAGGCGCTCCTGAGAAAATATGTATGTAAATTTGTCTCTCTCACTCCTGATGAACGCATCTGGTGTTTCGCATGTAACTGCATGTCCATCACGACCTCACGAAACATTCCCGATCCAGCCGTGAGAACATTTTCAATGCCATATACACACTATGTGGACAAAACAAAAGATTGTGGAGACCTACCCATAACATTTTATGTCCTTATTGAACATCTCATTCCAAATTCAGTCTCCATTTGCTATTATAAGAACCTCCACTCCTAAAGCAAGATGTTCCACTAGATTTTGTGGACATTGGTGGAGATTAATTTAAGAGGATTTGTCTCTGTTTGGATTCTGGAGTGTTAAATATATTTTAATAAATTATGTTACCTCATGTTACTGCATCTAAATTCTACATCCTGTACAAGTGTGTGTTTGTGGTAACAGTTTGTGTGTGTTTGTGGATCGGCTGGAAAGGTCAGGTGTCCCAATACATTTTTCCAAATAGTGTGTGTGTGTGTATTGTATTAATATCATTTAACCAATTTCTCATATTTATGGAAACTTTTGGGAAGCCCTGTAGAATCTTTTTATTTTTTTATGTTTAAATAGGATTTTTGCTCTATCAAATTTCATTGTATTTTATTTCTAATGTTTTATTAAATGTGTAAATAATTGTATTTTTCAATAAAATCAGAAAAATATATTATTTTTAGTGTTGGAAATATTTCTATTGTTAAAATACCAAACAGCAAAAGTAAGAAGAGAGACAGAAATTGGGAACATTTTTAATTCATAGACATTTGATGAGCTCACAGAGCAGTCAGCAGCACTAATAGTGTAAAGCTACAATGGGGGAAAAAAATGTTCGATCCCCTGCTGATTTTGTGGGTTTACCCCTTTCATAAACAATTTAGAATTTGTACAGAATATATATTTTAAAAAATCCATATAAAAAGGTTATAAATTAATTTGTTTTTGTTAGAGTGAAATAAGTATTTGATCTCGTAAAAAATTAGCAAGAATTCTGATTACCACAGACCCAAATTAGTGCTGTCCCTTTAGGAAAGCAAGCTTCTATCTGATGGTCTTGTAGCCCATTCCAGCCTTATGCAGGTCTACAATATTGTCCCTGATGTTCTTTGACAGCTCTTTGGTCTCACCCAAAGAGGGAAGATGGAAGAGGTTGATTCTGTGACTGGTGTCTTTTATACACATTATGAGTTAATATTAGGAGTTCTTTCCTAAAGGATGTATTTTTTCTTTATATTCTTTCTCTCTCTGTTAAAATAAACCTACAATAAAAATTCTGACTGTTTATTTCTTTGTAAAGGTGTAAACTTACAATCAGCAGGGGAGCAAATAATTATTTCCACCACTGTATGGTGTACCTGTACCTATAATGAAGTCAAATCAATAAAAACTGGAGGTGCATCTTTCAATCATTCAACACAATGCGATTCAAGGGGAAAAAATAGCATGCTATGTAATTCAATATGGTACAGTAGTTCGCTTTTATTTCTTTGGATCAGACGGAGAGCAAATCATAAATGTACTCAATTGCCTTCTGACTTCTAAACGCATGACCATTTCACAAACAGGTCATTGTAGTGGTAAAAAGATTAAATACACCCAGATGTTCTTTTCCTGTTTTGTCTCCAGGAAGATGAAGCTCTACCTCTGCCATGTTAATCTATATTCTATGTGACTCTATTCTATATTGTTGTGACGCGTCATATTCATATAGCAGCAGTGGTTGTTTAGAGAACGCACTCTAGAAACATGGAGAAATCAATCTACATATCAACTTTTGGTCACAAATGATTGGTCACTTTCTAAATAATAATAGTACATCTAATAATTAAATAATACTAATAATTAATAATAATTAAAAATATAAACATTTGTTTTTACAGATGCAAATATGTTACTTTTTTAAATCAATGCATCACATAGTAAACTTTTATGCCAATGCACAATCCTTACCATTCCTAATATAAACAGAAATAAAAATAAAATATGACAGCAATTTAGAATTACATTTGCTCATATTTGCTCATACAGGTAGGAAACCAGTAAGGATTTAGACATTATAGTCGTGTACACACCTTATTACAAAAACATCAAGAACACTTGAAAGAGTCAAAATCAATCACATAATCAAAAGCAATTACTTACAGCTGTCTGATATTTCAGACGTTATAAATTTAACCGCAGGTTATACACACACGGGTATATAGTGGGTGTAAACCAGTGGTTCTTGTGCATTTCACCCCTAGGCCTTCAATGGTGTTCTACATTAATCAATCACCCTCTTAATTCTATCATTATGACACCACAGTTATAGAAACCATCAATATTATAGATAAACGTAGTATAACAGATCATCAAAGACAGAAATCTCATACAGCGAGAATACATTTCATTACTAAACCCAATGAACACATTTCAATAAGTCCCCTTTCACCGTAGCCACATCTGCACCGCCCACATACATCATCTCTAACAGAAGCCTGGATATTAACCTCATAACATTACCTTGGGTTTTCCCTGCATTTTTGTGCATTTTCTGGGAATTTGGAAATGAAGGCAAATAGTGTGTTTTAGTAGTGTACGCCTGCTAGGTGTCTTTGATGTCGCAAACTCAAAATCTGATTGGTTAAAGCAACAGCTTTGAACAACTTTAACGCTACAGGAACCCTGTAATGCTGATTGTGAAGACTGAAGGCAGACTCCTCTGAGCCTGGCGACACATGACGGGAAGGCTGTAATCTGATTGGATATAAACTCTAATGTTGCTCTGCTCATAGAAGCAGAACATCTGAAAGAAATGCTATAAATTGAAGAGAAAAGATTCCTGCCTTGCAATGCTACACTTCACCTGTATTACAGTAAATCTGAGAAAATCCAATTAGACTGTATTAAATTGTTGGTTTCATTTTTAATAATGGACGAGTTATTATACATATACATATCACAGACCATGAAATACCCAACAATGTACATTTCTGCTAGCTGTTGAAAAGTCCAGTCTTTACACATCTAACAGTTTGACTCAGAAACAGCTCAAGCTCATGAAGTGCAGTCTATTAAAAAGGCGAGTTCTTTATTAGTCCATGTAGAAACACGCCTCCCGGTGCTTTAATTCAACTAAAAGTTTACCTGAATTAAATAGATCTTTTGATTTCAACATAAATACCATTGAACTTCATTGTGCTGTTTTCAGTATGATTTGTAGTCTACCTCATACCACCATAGTAAACTTGAAGTTTCCGTTGGTTCTTACAGGAACGCTACGCTTGATTTCAGTCTCTATTAAATAAATAAAACACTTTTCCAAATTGACTCCCATCTTTATTAAGGGTGGTCTTAGTGGTTTATTAAGACAAAGTCCCTGTAAACAGTTTGGAAACACTGAGTCTTTTATGGTTTTTGAGACACAGGCATGTTTCTTTTGTTTTGCTAAAAAGCTAAAACACACAAGAACCAGACAGTGAATGAGTGGAAGAAAGTTATATGGAGTCCAAATGTGACTTGACAGAAGAACTTGTGTAAGATAGAGACCAAGAGAGATGATGTTAACAGACCGCCTCACCCCCACAGTCAAACATAGTGGAGGAAGCAGGGAAGGTTGGAGACTTTTTCCAGAAAATGAAAGGAATTCTGAACCAGCAAGGCCACCATACCATACTTCAACATACACCATGCAATTCCGACTGGACTGCGGCTCATTGGAACCGACTTGACCGTATGACAAGATGACGAGCCGAAGAGTAGGTCCATGATCTGTAAGAGTTACTATCATGGAACGGCCTGTCCAGTCACAGCAACTAAATCCTATTGAACTGCTCTCGGATAAACTGCATCGTAAAAAAATCTCCAACTAGCGAAGAACACCTTTGGCGAGTTTTACAATGATAAAAACTAACTGTCCAGGTGCTGAAACTGTAAGCTGTTCTTTAATGCAAATAAAGTGGAACATCTGGACATTTATAGATTTGTTTGGACAAAGTAAATGATGTTGCATAGAAATGAAAGGAATATGTACATGTCTGTAAAAAAAAAAAAAAACCACAAAAGTCTAAGTTTCCAAACTTCTTGCAGGCACTATAATTTAAATAAAGTCAGTGACAAAACTATTGGAACAGAAAGTCTAATTAATTTCTTTCTGTAATAAACAAGGAAACATTTTGGTTTTGAGATCAACAAATGTTAGAAGAAAGTTTTAAATTTCAACTTTTATTTCCTGGTTTTATATGTAGAATATATGTAGAACCATCATTTGGGCAACGCAAGCCGTTTTGAAGTTGACAAAAGACGGAAAATCGATCACAGGAGAAATTAAACACTGAATGGTTGGACAAAAAATGAAAACCGAGAACTACGGTGAAAAAGCCAAAAATAGCATCAATAGCATCATGACATCAGTAACAACCTCAAGAAGTCAAGAGAGAAGGTATCACAATCGGCTGTTCAAAGAAGACTTTGAGAGCAGAAATATAGTGGGTAAACCAGAAAATGTTGAGAAACCAACATTAAGCTCAACCAAAGTGATGGAAAAACAAAAGTATGTGTAACACTGTAACACTGTACAATGAATGATAAATGAATTTATACTCAAGAGTTCACAGGTAAATTAGGTTCGACTCTAGGAGGATAGAATAACACTGAGCCAAGTTATAAATTAAATTTAACAGCCAGCACTTTAATTGTAATTTCAAAAAAAACTTAGAAAATGAACAATTCCCCAATTCGAACAGGTACTCTTTCTGTCTCAACTTAATATCACAATGAAGTGAGAGAAATGGCTTGATATTGAGCTCAAGATAGAATAAAGATAAAACAAAAAAAATGAAATGAAATAAAATAAAATGTCCCAAAGTCTCTTGTATCCTGTGTGTGAATATAGTTCTCAAACGCGAATGGTGTAAAGGCATTTTGTTAATTTTTTCTACCCGGGTAGTGTATACAGAGTGTGTGAGATCACAGCTTAGTTGTTATAGCCCGTGAATCCGCAAGGGGGTGAGGGTTCACTCCACATGTGTAGATCGAAAGGGCTCTGGCTCGCCAATCAAAAGTAGGTCACGATGCAGAATCAGAATCCAAACATAAAACCCAATCAGAGTTCTCATAAAGAAACATGGTAATCAGCCGAAAAAATCAAATCTTTTCACCAGAACTGGGATGCATTTCCAACCTCATGGTGCATGTCCAACTGGCTTCTTCATCTGAAATAAAAGCAGACAGTTCACTCATTACGCTAAAGTCAACTGAGTCAACAAAGTAAATTCACACAAGAAAGTAATGTTCAATTTAAAGGGGTTACATATGGAAAAAGAAAGAATCTGCTCATGATCCACGAGCTCAGTCCAGCACAGTGGAGGGTGAAGGTTGGCATTTGGGGTAGAGTGTCATGGAAATTTACACCCCTACATTACATGTAATTTATATTCATTTACTTGCTCAGCCCAAAATCAGGTTACCAGATACAAAAGTTTCTATGTTCTATGTTGTGTAACACATCTAGATATAAATACCAGGAAATAAAAGATGACATTTTAACCTCTCCTTTCATATTCATCTTTTGATCTCGAACCCAAAATGTCTTTACAGGCAAAAATAATAATAATAAATAAAAAACATAAAATAATAAAAATAATGTATACATTTAATTCAATTCATTTTTATTTGCATAGCGCTTTTAACAATGAACATTGTCTCAAAGCAGCTTTACACAGATAATGTGGTGATAAAAATGAATAAGATGTTCTTTATAAGTAAGTTTGTCCCTGATGAACAAGCCGTTGGCGACTGTGGCAAGGAAAAACTCCCCGAGATGGCATGAGGAAGAAACCTTGAGAGGAACCCAGACTCAATCCTCATCTGGGTTGCACAGAATGTCCATTTATTGCAGATATACGATGTTGCAGGGTACAGTGATGGTGATCAGAAGCAAACTAGTCCTGAGTCAATGTAGCAGTCTGTTGACATTAACTACAGTCCAGATCAATCCTCAAAGCTCCCGTTTTTACTCCATAATTTCATGGAACCACCCAAGGCGTTGATGAGAAACCGTCCCCAGCTGCACAGAGTGGCCTCCGATGTAAACTGCTCTCAAAGAGAGGAGTTTCCCCTAGGCCCAAACAGGATCTGTGTGCCAGCCTGCACAGGGGGTGCGAATGCAGACCTCCTTGATGCACTCAAAAAAATGATATGTTGGCCTTACTTAACTTTTTTATGTCATCAGGTTCCACGTAACTCAGTTAGGTTGCATTTAATTAACAATATTGATTTCAGTAAACTTAAGTTAATTACATCAAATTAATGTAATGTTGTTTAGTTAAATCAACTTAACATTCTTAAT
>JAAIIK010000173.1:1613179-1630441 GCA_014706435.1 Silurus glanis
ACATACATACATACATACATACATACATACATACATGTTATGGGAAAGGCAGCAAAAATAAACAAATATATATACACAATCAGAGCTTGACCCCGTTCTCTAGCACTTTTCTCTGCACTCTTACCTCTTTTTTAATAATAAAAAAGATAAACAGAAGAAGACAAAGACTGCCAAAGTGACAGAAGTACCACATTCTCATTAAATAGCCTGAACAGCAGGAATGCATCATCTTCTACACTGCTATGTAAAAAGGGAAGATAAGCGAAGCATTCTCACATCTCCGGGGTGGATGGGTTTACTAGAAAAGAAAATTTTAAAAAGAAAATTCCGTTACAATTACATAGAAATATTTAATAACACTCTAATTGGTACTGAACAAATGCAAACAAGTGATGTCATCTGTGATGAACAGTCACCTTTGCGTGTAGGAGGAGGTTTGGCCGATTTTAGCACACCACTCTGAGAGAGCGCCTCAGCCATCCATAGCAGTGTTGAGGAACAGAACTCCACCTGGAGGAGAAGAAGAGCAAATAAAAAAAAACAATTGCCACAAATGATGACATCATGTTAAGTTTTATTCAATCAGACCACTAACCTCAGACTTGAGGTCTCTCACCATGCGGTCCAAATCCCTGATTTCGGTAGTCTGTTTGAGAACGCTATCCACTCTACACATGCAAACACAAACAAACACACACGTACAGTAAATACACTATATGGACAAAAATATTGGGAGACCTGACTATGACAGCCATATGTGGTTCTTTCCAAACTGTTATCGCAAAGCTGAAATGACAATTGTTTATAATGTCTTTGGATGCAGTAGCATGAAAGTTTCCCTTTACTTGAACTAGGAGACCCCAAACCTCTTTCAGCAAGATATGCTTCGCATGGGATTAATGGAAGATCTCCTGCTATAGAGCTTCAACCCTTTTGAACACCTTTGGGGTGAACTGGAACACTGAATGCATTTCAGGCCTCCTCACCACACCTACATCAGTACCTGATTTTACCAACAAAAAAAACAGCAAAAATCTCCACAAGCACACTCCAAATTCTAGTTGAACATCTTCCCAGAAGAGTGGAGGGAATTATAAGAGCAAATTGGGACTAAATATGGATTGCAATGCTCAAAAAGTGCATACCATAATTGTGACCAAGTGTCCGCAAAACTATTGCCAATATAGTGTATATAGTATAATAATATATAATATAACAAGTCCATGATTAAACTACAGAAGTTTGTGAGGTAAAAATTAAAACCCAGAAATTCTCAAATTAGATCATTTTCAACTTTAATTCGATTCAATTCGATTCATCTTTATACTCACTGTGCAGAGTAGAAGTACAGAGCCAATGAAATGCATTGGTATGAGAAAAAAAAAAAATGAATGAAATAAAATAATAACCATAAACAGGAAACTCGGTAAGAAATAAAAGAACACTGAGGCCAGAGTGTGCACACAAGGGATGGTAAATCAAAAAGGTTAACGATGTGATGCGTCAAATTATGGCAAATTTATTGCCATTTGTATCGCGATGCATCGTTGTTGACATATTTGCGTCAATAAAAAACTATTTGTTTACACATCATTATTAGTGGAAGCGTTATACTTTTATTTATAAACTTAGCAATGGTTTTTGACCGATATTTTCAACATAGATTGATTTCTCCTCCTTTTTCACTGCTGCTACGTGAATATGACGTGTCACAACGCTACGGAGACCGAGGCGTCTCCTGAGAGTCACATAGAATATACATGAACATGGCAGAAGTAGAGCTGCATTTTTCTTTCCATCGTATCGCATCGGTAGCTGCTTCATATGCATCTTCAATGAATGGCATTGTCCTCAGTTATGGAGTTATAGCGCAAACCCCTTTACTACTATTGACTTAAAACGGCTTTTGCCTATAATACATTGTATTTACACATAATTTGTGAAAAGTCTACCGAATTCCTTTGGTAGGAACTTTTTCATGGAAATGGAATGAAATTGGTGGGTGATGATGATTTGGCAATGAATATCACTGTGCTGATTTAACCTTAAAATCGCTCCAGGTTGATAGATTTTGAGAATCAGCAAGTGGGTTTCTTCCTTCCATTTCAGTCCCTTTATTATTCTGTATATTTAAAACCTTGTAAAATTACAAAGGTTGGAGACCGGTAAGTAAAAGGAATCCACAACCAACATTGCTACCAGTCCATACTTCAACACCATGCAATTCCATTCCAATTCTAGCTCTGTAAGCAATATTTAGAGAGCATCTGGAGTATTATCTATATAAGTATTTTAGCTGAATGTTTGGAGAAACAAACTATGGGTTCCCTGGTGGTCTAGTGGTTAGGATGCGGTGCTCTCACCGCTGCAGCCCGGGTTTGATTCCCGGTCAGGGAACCAACCCAGCCATTAGGGTTGCACAAGCCAGTGCACTCTTATTGTCGGTCCCAAGCCCGGATAAATGGGGAGGGTTGCGTTAGGAAGGGCATCCAGCGTAAAAAAAAGTGCCAAATCGAACATGCGGATCATGAATACGGATGATCCGCTGTGGCGACCCCTAATGAGAGAAGCCGAAAGAAAGTTTGAAGAAACAAACTATTCTGATGCTGAAAGTGTATAAAATTGTTCTTCATGTTTATCTAATGCAAATAAATTGGAAAATCTGGACATTTACAGACTTTACAGAGTTTTTTGCATAGAAACAAAATGAACATACATGTATTTCTCAAAAACCATAAAAGACTCAGTGTTTCCACTTTTGACAGGCTGTGTAATTGTAAAGAATGGTTCTCTATAGAGTATAATGACTGTGTGTAGAATGTATGGAAAACAGATGAGAGCACTCACTTAACAGACATGCGCTTTAGTCTCTCCGTGTCACTTCCTCTCAACTTTTTTCCCTCAGCAGACAAGAAGTTCTCCTTCTGAATACGCTCCCATGTCATTAGCCGGTTGTTGGCTTTTTCCCTTAAGTCCACAGCTAGCGAAAGAAAGTAGATGCGTTGTATTTGTAAAGAAAATACAAATAAATAAATAAATTATGTGTGCCCTCTACTACATGGAAACTAAACAAGCCTACCGAACTGGTGCACCTTTTCCGAGGGCACCTTGCGGATGTTCCTCTTGATGAAGAGGTGGAAGTGTGAGATGATGATGAAGGGTGGAGCAAGACATGGCCGAGAATGATAGCTTACAATTACATTGTAGCGCTGGAACTTCCAGTATGTGTCACTCCGATCCTGCACCTTGTTAAAGGTGTAACTTAATAAAAGGAGGAAAAGGAGAGAAGAGGACCGGGGATGAAAAACTTGACCCATGAAGCAACATCTGTGTTTTAGAGATGCACCTTAATAATAAGTACAATGAGCAGAAGTTTGAAAGATGGATGGACAGACAGACAGACAGACAAATAGACGGACGGATGGATGGATGAGTGGATGGATGGATGGATGGATGGATGGATGGATGGGAGACAGACAGACAAATAGATGGATAGATGGATGGATGGATGGATGGATGGACGGATGGACGGACAGACAGAGACAGACAGGCAAATAGATGGATAGATGGACAGAGACAGACAGATAGATGGATGGATGAATGGATGGACAGACAGACAGACAAACAGATGGATGGATGGATGACTACCTGAACATAGCGATGAGAAGGTTAATGAGCAGGACGTTGGTGACCAGAAGGTAGATGACGAGTAAAAAGACCACAAGCCAGTTATGGTGTGCTTCCCTACATGGTTCCATACCTTCGTCAATGAGTGTCGCATTGTCTGTGCAATCCAAATCCCATCTATATCCAGCTGAACACACACAAAGATTAGAACCATCAATGAGCCGGATGCAGAACAATGAATTGTGATAGTGTATGGGATTGCAATGAGTGTGAACATACAGTCTATCTCCTCCACGGGAATTTGTCCAAAAATGTGTAAATATGGTCTGTAGAATATACGGCGCAGTATCCTATCGGCGTCGGAGTCGTAGGGATAGATCAGGGCCTGATTGGCCACTCCGTATGCCAACAACCACACAGCAAGGAAGAACAGAAAGAAGAAGACGTCCTTCATCTGGAAAGAAATAGAGGAAGGAGATTTGAAATGTGGACCTTTAAAGATAACAGAATAATGCATGTTTGGGCTAACTGATCTATTTATTGGATATCATCACGTATTTCCTGATTTTCATGTCCCAAATACTCCAGTAGGAGGACTTTTTTTGGGGGGGGGTTTCCAATTTAGCTTGGAAAAGCCCTATTGAAATCGGACTACATTTATGAAGGTTCCTCAAGTCATTTCAATTCATTCAATTTCAATTATGTGTTTATCCCTAATGACCAAGCCAGTGATGCCAGGTGGCAAGAAAAATCTCCTTGAGACTTAATGAGGAAGAAACCTTAAGAAGATCCAGACTCAAAAGGGAACCCATCCTCATTTGTTTAACACCGAATGTCCATTCATTATAATTCCATCCTTGTTGGAGGTTCACTGACAGACACTTGAATGTTCATAGCAACTGTTCAAGCTATTGTAGAAGACTGTTGATATTAATTATAGTCCAAATCCATGTCCATGGTTCCTCAGTTGCTAGATAACTTTAGATAACTCTTTAGACTGTTCCTGTGGAACCATTCTCAGAGTAGTCTCCAACTGACAAATACTCCAGAGGTGGGGCATCAGGATGAATCAGGAAGATCTGAAAAGAAGAAAGGGACAGCAACACTGGTACCAGGAGCCTCTTTGGGGTTTTTCCAATTTTGCTTTTCACTGAGCTATTCGATCCAGTCTTGTATTTTCTATGCATATCTCCTGTCATTTTGGGAAGTGGTTGGATGGAGTTTTTTTTTTCCAATTGGAGACTCTGTGCATCTGCAAATGGTCAGGAACAGTCTACATTTCTAGAAGAGAGCAAGTAGCAGAAATCAAACGCTGCCCGAATAATGAAGCAAAACCGCAGAGTTTCTTTAAAAAATTTGGGATTACTGCTTTACTGCCTTTTTTTTAGAATGTTGCTTGAACTCTGGTTTGCCTCAAACAGAAATAAAAGCCAGTTTATTTTCTGTCTTGGACACAATGTTGTAAACAAAGCATCATCTAATGACTGCATGAAATTTTTTGCTGCTGTCCAAGGTCTAGAATTGTTCTACTGAAGAGTAAAAAAAATTATAATAAACGGATAAACTAATCCAATATGCATTGGGCATTTGTGTCATGTTGAGCTGTGCTAAAACGATTCTGCCATTTGCCACACAAAGACATTTTATCCAGGGGCCATGTGTGGGGCAGCAGGGCCGTGGTTGAATACGGTTTTGTAAATGGAGGGCGCAGCCAGAGGAAATGGTTGGTATGCACCTGTGCATGGTTTGACTAAGTGACAAGAACTTTTAAAAAACCGGAGGTTTGGCTTTGTATTTCTTGGAGAAAGCACTTGGTTGCACTACCCTCTCCAGTTTGTATCTATCAGATGACAGGGGAGCGTTAGCTAGTGAGTGGATGTAAATTGTCTAAACCAAAGTAAAAAGGACGTCAGAGCTTAAAGGAGTAAGGAATGTTCTCAGGAACAACTTGTTAAAATGTCAAATTCTGGGCACAGGGCTTGATGGGGTTATAATATAAATGAATGTAAAAATCTATTGGATCTTGAGTCTACCCAAAGGACACAGGCTATCAAAAAAATACAAATGCACACTTAACATCAATTCACCCCCCATTTTTTTGTTACGTGACTGGAAACCTTAGATCTACAGCAATACAAATATATTTGTTTCCTGCCATAGCTTACCATCTTGCCCACTATGATAATTTTTGGCCCAAGCTGCTTATGAATGGCGAAGATGTGGATAAGTCGGAGGCTGAACACCATGTAGTCAAAGCACAAGGCTGCACGGCCTAAGGAAAACGTCTTGGCGAACATCCTGAGACAAAGAAGCCAGCAATTGTGTGAAGGACATGGACAGAAATTCCTTTTAAAAGAAAAAAATTATATACACTGTACATTACAAGAAAATCTAATCAAATTTTATTTATAAAGCACATTTAAAAATCAACATTAGTTGGCCAAATTCCTGTACATGATAGTAAATGGCAAGAAGTAAACCAATAATACAAATTCTATACGATTAAAAGCACAGGAGAAAATATGAGGATTTAAATTCAGCTAGTGTAGAAGCTAGGATTTCCTTTTTGGACTTTTACTATGGAATAAAAGTCATCAGAACCAACATCTGCAAGCAAAATTTCACCCCAAAGCATAAAACGCACTTTTTTCCCCTCAATTTGTCACACAATGTTGTAAATCAAGCATCATCATGTTGTAAATCAAGCATCAGCCCAGCAGAGGATGTACTTTCTACGCCAGTTAAGGAAGTACAGTCTGCCACAGGAGCTGTTGATGCAGTTCTACACTGCAGTCATTGAATCTGTCCTGTGCTCATCAATCACCATCTGGTTTGGAGCAGCAACAGAACAGGACAGAAACAGACTGCAGAAAACTGTTAAAACAGCAAAAAAAATCATTGGTGCTCCCCTGCCCACTCTCCAGGACTTGTACCAAACAAGAACCAGAAACCGGGCAGAAAAAATCATTAATGACCCTTCACACCCTGGTCACAACATGTTCCAGCTCCTCCCTTCTGGCAGGCGCTACAGAACTTTGTTCACCAAAACTGCCAGACACAGGAACAGTTTCTTTCCCCAAGCAATCAGCCTCACTAACAACTGACCATAATTATATTCCCTGCTCATATCTATTTAGTACTGCACAGAACTGTCAGTCATCACATTATCTGTATATGTTACATACACTTCTTCTTCTTCTTCTTTCGGCTGCTCCCATTAGGGGTCGCCACAGCGGATCATCCGTCTCCATACCACCCTGTCCTCTACATCTGCCTCTTTCACACCAACTACCTGCATGTCTTCCCTCACCACATCCATGAACCTCCTCCTTGGTCTTCCTTTTTTCCTCCTACCTGGTGGCTCCATCTTCAGCATTTTTCTACCAATATAATATGTTACACACACTATGGCTGCTATATATACTGTACAAAGTTTTATAGTAAACTCTCTATCATACCTGACACACAATACTGTCATTTGCACTACCATGCACTCTCACACTTTATGTACATTACTGATCTGTATCCCTATTTATTACCCACACTGTCTATACTGTATCACATTGTCTGTATTGTCTTGTATTGTCTTGTATAGTCTGTTTGTGTCTTGTCTTGTCTGTTTTGTCATGTATAGGTTTATTTATGTCTGTACTTTTGAGAGTCACTAACAGCTGGAACCAAATTCCTTGTGTGTGTCAACACACTTGCCCAATAAACCTGATTCTGATCAAATGACCGCATGAAAATTTTGTTGCTGTCCAATTTCCAGCGTCCAGAGTTTTTTCACTAAGAAGTAAAAAAAAATGATAACAGATAAACTAATCCAAAACTAATTGGGCTTTTGTGGATTTATGGATTATGATATTTGCCACCCAAAGATCCAGAGGCAGTACTTTGTCACTTGAATGCATCAGTCACATGTGCCATAATTTCTTTTGCATTTAAAGTTAGATCTACTGAATAAGTCCTTGTCAAAAAGACCTTCATCTCGTTTTCAACCGAAATGACCAGAAGCAGCCATACAACATATATATTACACTCAATGCACCCAGTGCTGGATTTTAAAGCAGATTGTTTTATATTACATTGCCACTTGAAGATGTTAAACTAGTAAACTCATCCGTATGTAGTGTCAAAATCTGACTTTTTGATTGTAGGTGAGATCCCATGCACTGCAAATGCAAATGAGATGGTTTTACCTGCAGCCAATGCCAATAAGGAAGAGGGTGATGGCAATGAGGTCTAACTTGTGCCACATGTCCTGAGAATACTGTCGTATCATCTGCTTGAACGGCATGCTTCCCACGAAGAAAGTCTAAATGAGAAAAAGAGCAAGAGCGAGAGAGAGCGATAGACAGAGGAGAGCGAAGAAAAAAGGAATTTTCCTCTCTTTTAGAGACATTTAAACACATATAGGAGCTTATAACACCAACAATGAAATGCCTATGAGCACGTAAACATGCAATTATTATTGCAACCAGTTATTTGTTAATATACCAACTGAAGTCATGATTTTTCAGACACATGCATTTTTCTTTGGTTTGTAAAAGGCAAAAACATACAAGAATTAGACAGTGAATGAGTGGAGGAAAGTCCTTAAGAGACCAAATGGAAAGATTTACGTTCTAACAGAAGAACTTGTGTAAGACAAAGAAAAAGAGAGATGTTTTTTAAAAGAAGATAGATTTGTTTGGTCAAAGGAAATCTTCATACGGATACATGACCGAGTTAAAACAAAAGGAACATGCATGTGTTTCTGAATAACCATAAAAGTTATATCTTTTTTTGCTCTGTATACTGTTACATAAATATCATTGGTTGTGGAATACTGCCAGAGTTTTACCTCACGAATTTCCTCACACATTATTGTGAACACCCAAAAATACAGCAGGAGCTCCCAGAAGGCCGGACCCTCTGGTGGAGGAGGCTTGAAGTCCATCAACAGCACGTAGGCAAAAAGAAGCAGGAAGAGGAAGTACATCAGCACGTTGCCAAGGAAGGCAGTAACCGGGGCGTACCAGAACTGTCTCCAGCGCGAAAATATGTATGGCAACTTGGGACGGACTGCTCCGACTGAATAACCTAAAAAAGATATAAATAAATATTTAAAACTGGTCCGTAAATGAGAAGAAATCATTTGTTATGGTGAATGACGTGGTTGTTCATGAACAGACCTTTTATGCTTTGTCGAACAGGAGTTGCCCCATCTGCTTTCGGACTGGAGAAAAAAAAAAAAAAGTCATGCACAGACTAATAAAACATTCTGCATTTCATTTCTCATGGTCAACATGAGTGATTGTGCAATGCACAAATGAAAATGGAAGACGGAGTACACCTTCGCACCTGGACTGGATCTATTATATTATAAAATATTAGCTTTCCCTTAAGTCAAAACATAAAATCCTATGTCCCATGCAAACAGATTTTATGGACCAATGCACTAACAGCATTTTTTTTTTCCATTCCATAGGAAACCCATGCGAGTAGGTATAGGGTATGTAGTGTAGGTTGTAATGTATAGGGTATAGATTATAGTGTATAGGGTGTAGAGCATACTGTATAAGTTGTAGATTATTGTGTATAGGGTGTAGGGTATAGTGTAAATAGGTTTAGGGTATAGGGCATGTTTTACTCTAAACCCTAAGGTTACGGGTGTATTGTATAGGATATGTGGTGTGGGGTATAGGGTGTAGGGTATAGGGTATGTGGTAAAGGGTATAGGGTATGCAGTGTAGAGTGTAGGCTGCAGTGTGTAATGTATTGGGTATGTAGTGAAGGGTGTAGGGGTTTAAGTTTCAGTTTGGGATTTAGCCTTTTAGTAAAGCTGCTGAATAAATTCACATTAAATCAGTCAAGTCACTACGCATGCCTAAACCTTTGCTTGCTCTGTGCATATTTAATTGGGATTACATGCGTTTCATGTCCGAGAAAGAGAAGACGGTTTCGGCGTAGAGCCAGTCTATATCCTTTTGCTTCGAGACTTCTTCAGACGTCCCCTCCACCTCCTCGTCCTCAACCCTGAAAACACAACAAGGATTGCAAAATGAGCAGCAAATGAATGGAGAAGGTTTCGAATTACAAACAACAAAAAACTCAATTTTGCAACATGTACAATTTATTTCTGAATAAATATGATGCAAAAAAGAACAATGAGATGGCTCAGGAGGTTCATAGGACGGAATGAGCTCTACAATGCTAAATGGCATCGATGGAACGGATTTAGAGGACAGAATTTTGAGCATTTGTTACCTGAAAGAGATGAGGTTGGTGTAGCAAAGAGGAGGGACGAAAAGAGTGAGAATGAGCTTCCATATCTCTGTGCTCCTGTCCATATCCCCCCACCAGATCTGAGACAATAGACTCTGAGACACACACATACATCCATCCATACATTTTAGAGGCAAACAAAAAAAAATTAAAATTCACTTCCCCAGATCCTGTTTTGTAATTTCTCCAAGACTTAAGTCCAAGTAGACATTATTTATAAGCTAAATTGTTGTGACTAAATATACCGTTATACGTGAATGTGTAAAAATGACTCCTGCAACAATTTTATCAGAGCCACACATTTGTATCGGACATCTCTGAATGCAGTGGCATGAAATTTTCCCTTAATTTGAATTTGGAACCCAAACCTGTTCCCCAAAACACAACTCTATGAAGATATGGGTTGGAGTGGAAGATCTACTTCCAACCCTATTGAACAATGAATGCAAATGCTGACTGCACCCCAGGCCTCCTCACCTTCTCAACTACATCAGGACCTGACTTTACTAACACCCTTGTGGCGTTACCCAAACACCCAAAATTTTGTGGAACATCTTCCCAGAAGAGTGGGGACTCGACGTGGAAGAAGGACAAACTTTTTAAATCATAAAACATATTTATGTTCAGGTGTCCACATACTTTTGTCCAAGTTAGGAAAGCAAATCAATTTGCTGAACTTAAATTTCATGAAATCAATGGCTCAATGAGAAGAACCGAAATGTCCACATAACCAAACTGGTGTTCTTCCGAACCCTGCCATGTATTCATGGAAAAGCAACAATGAAAACAGTGAATCTTGGTCTCAATATATTCAAACGTGAGAAAATAAAATCACCAAACCTGCACACCATCGTGACTAAAGAAGAGGCGAGCGTCTGCCTCCATGGCCATCTTCAGACATGTCGTTCCTCCCCAGACTAAGGATTTTTTCTTCAGCAGGATGAAAGAGCGACTCTCACTGCTCTCGTAGCACTTACTGAACATATCTACACAAATCAGAAGAACAGAAATAAAAAAAAATGACACTAGTTTAAACGTTTCGGAGGTCACACACGAAGCGCACATACAGTACCATGGGCCAAGTTCTCAAATCTCTGAGCCAGTTCCTTCATGGAGTGCTTCGTCTCAGTCTCTGTCTCTAATTTGGAGAGAACTCGCAACAGCTTACAAGCTCCCAGAGCACTCAGCACTGACTCTGTGGACTAGAGAGAGAAACGGAGAGAAGGTAAGGATCTTTAGTGTTTTCATCAATATTTATTTTCCAAATTCAACTTCATGGATCACCTGGACAAGGGAGTGAAATGGAGAAAAACTAATATCAATTACTGCTATTAAACATTACTGTACACTATATAGACAAAAGTATTAGAAAAACTGACTTTTTTATCTATATGTGGTCCTTCCTCAAACTACAAGGTGGAATCAAAAGGTTTTGAGACTAGTTTTATAAAACGCCAACAGATGGCAGCACACTGCTGCATGTACAGTCATAGGAAGCACCGACCTTCATAATTCAGTGTGCCAAAAGACATCGCCCTGTGTACATCAGGAGCTGTGCAACTGGTACTATGCTGACTCTGTGTATTACCACTTCTGCTTTTCTGACCACGTGTGCACCTGTCACCGAGCTCTCCTCACATGCGAGTGTCTCGCCGGAAACAGCGCAATCTCACTTCCGCACCCACCATATTCGTCAGATTTGGCTCCTCCAGACTTCGCCCTTTTCCTGAAGATAAAGATGCAGCTCAAAGGTCGGCATTTTGGCACCATTGTGAAGATCTGGCATAAATCACAGAAGGTGCTTGACACGCTTTGAATGGAAGACTTCCAGGACACATTCCAGAAGAACGCTGGGAGCACTGTATTGCTGCGCAAGGGGACTATTTTGAAGGTGATAGTGTGTAAACGTAGATCATTAAAGTATTTTCTTGTAAACAGACCCAGTCTCAAAAACTTGAAACCACCTTGTATTACCCCGAACTTGGACCCAAACAATTGTTTAGGACATCTTTGGATGGTATAGCATAAAATTTTCCCTTCATTTGAACCAGACTTGTTTCAGCATGACAATGTACAAAGCCAGCAAGCAACAAATCTCCTGCTATAGAGCTCTGACCTCAAGCCTATTGGGATGAATGTAAACGCTGACTGCACCCCAGGCCTCCTCACCTTCATCAGTACCAGACATTACTAACTGGCAGAATCTCTACAAGCACACTCCAAAATCTAGTCGAACATCTTCCCAAAGGAGTTGCAATTCTCATAAGAGCAAACGGGGTGTGGAATTGGATGTTCGAAAAGGTGTACACTTTTGTCTACATATTTTGGCCAAATTCCATAAATGTACAAGTAAAACACGCGGCCCACTGGCATTGTTTTACCATTTCCCAGAAGTAGACAGCCATCTCGCTGCGGTTTTGAAGAACGGCCCAGATGAGGAGCGAAGCCCATGGGTAAGGGCACCTCTGCTTCCGATATTCAGCATCTTCTTGCAAGATCGTAGCCAGTTTCTGAAACAAAGTTGAACAAAATCACATCAACAAAGTAATAAAAGATGATTAATTTGTTTTGAATACTGAAAAGGGCCTGAACATGCTTTATCTAGAATGGTTTACCTTGAGGGTTCTCCTTTTGGATGCAATAACCTCCAAATCCAGGCATCTATAATAGAACGGCTGACACACGTCGCCTAGCAAGTACTGCAGGACCTGAGACACCTGGGAATCATTGACCAAAGTGGAAATGATAAACACTACAGAAGAACTTTTGAAATTGTTTTTATGTAGGAAGAATAGAGCTATCAGTACATTAACATTTATGGCATTTGGCACACACCCTTATCCAGAGCACGTATTGTATTCATACTACTGAGCAGCTATGGGGTTGAGGGCCTTGTTTAGGAGCCTAAGAGGGGCTGCTTGGTTTGACTGGGATTTAAACTCATGACCTTCACATCCAATGCCTTAACACCTAAGCTACCACTTCCCTCGGATTGGTATATGAGTAGTGAACTTAAAAAAGTTATTATTTTGTAGACCGTACTCTGGACAGAGAGAACTTGTTCGTAACAGTAGCCATTGTGGATACGGATGGATAAACAACTTCATTTTTCTTGGTCTGTATTTGTACATCAGACTAATTTATTTCAATCCATTTTTTTAATAGCACTTTTAACAATGGACATTGTCCCAAAGCAGTTTCACAGAGATAAAGTAATTGGAATGTATAAGTTTAAACTCCCTGAGACTTCATGAGGCTCAAAATGGAACCCATCCCAATCTGGGTGCCACCAAATATACATTTATTACAGTCCTACCATTGTTACAGTGAACTGTTCAGTGACTGGTGCTGAAATGGGGAAATGGTAGCTTAGTGTTTAAGGCATTGACGATGGATCTGAAGGTCATGAGCTCAAATCCCAGCCACACCAAGCTGCCGCTCCTGGGCCCCTGACCAAGACACTTAAGCTGCTCGGGGTATAAATCAGATAAATGCATGTTGCTCTGGATAAGGGCATCTTCTAAATGACAAATGTAACTACAGAACTGTTCATACAAACTGTGACCCTGAACCAAGACTCAGGACTACACTCTATATGAATGCTGTGATGAATAAAGAAAATGAGAGAGAGAGAAGGTTGGATGATGTGGAGTTGGTGAAGCAGGAAGTGAATAGGATTAGTAAGGAGGAAGTGAGAGCAGCAATTAAGAGGATGAACAGTGGAAAGTCGGTAGGACAGGATGACATACCGGTAGAAGCGTGGAGATGTTTAGGAGAGATGGCAGTTTTTAACCTGGTTGTTCAACAAGATTTTGGAAGGTGAGAGGATGCCTGAGGAATGGAGAAGGAGTGTGCTGGTATCAATCTTTAAGAACAAGGGATATTTTCAGACCTGCAGTAACTACAGGGGAATAAAGTTGATCAGTCACAATATGAAGTTATGAGATAGAGTAGTGGAAGCCAGGCTGAGAGAAGAGGTGACCATCTGTGAGCAGCAGTATGGTTTCATGCCGAGGAAGAGCACCACAGACACATTATTTGCTTTTAGAATGTTAATGGAGAAGTATAGAGAAGATCAGAAGGAGTTGCATTGTGTGTTTGTGGATTTAGAGAAAGTGTATGACAAGATGCCGAGAGAGGAGTTGTGGTATTGTATGAGGTTGCTTGGTGTGTCAGAGAAGTATGTGATGGTGGTGCAGGACATGTATGAGGACAGTCTGACAGCAGTGAAGTGTGCAGTAGACTGGAAAGACTGGTTCAAGGTGAAGGTTGAACTGCATCAAGGATCAGCTCTGAGCTCTTTCCTGTTTGCAGTGTTAATGGACAGGTTGACGGACGAGGTCAGACAGGAGTCTTCGTGGAATAGGATGTCTGCGGATGATATTGTGATTTGTGGTGAGAGTATGGAGCAGGTTGAGAAGAGCCTGGAGAGGTGGAGGCACGTGCTGGAGAGAAGGGGAATGAAAGTCAGTAGGAGTAAGACAGAGAACATGTGTGTGAGTGAGAGGGAGGGCAGTGAAGTGGTGATGTTGCAGGGAGAAGAGGTGAAGAAGGTGGCTGAGTTTAGATACCTGGGCTCAACAGTGTAAAGTAATGGAGAGTGTGTTAGAGAAGTAAAGAAAAGAGTGCAGGCAGGGTGGAGTGGGTGGAGAAGAGTGGCAGGAGTAATTTGTGATAGAAGAGTATCTGCAAGGGTGAATGGGAAAGTGTATAGGACTGTGGTGAGACCTGAGATGTTGTATGGTTTAGAGACAATGGCATTGAGTAAAAGACAGGAGGTGGAGCTGGAGGTAGCAGAGCTGAAGATGCTGAGATTTTTTGTTGGGAGTGACGAGGATAGACAGGATTTAAAAGAAGTTTATTAGAGGGACAGCACATATAGGACGTTTTTGTGGACATGGTGAGGAAGGCTCGATTGAGATGGTTTGGACATATATCGGTATATCGGTAGGAGAATTCTGAGGATGGAGCCACCAGAAAGGAGGAAAAGAGGTAGGCCAAAAAGGAGGTTCATGGATGTGGTGAAGGAAGTCATGCAGGTAGTTGGTTTGAAAGAGGCAGATGTAGAGGACAGAGTAGTATGGAGACGGATGATCTGCTGTGGCAACCCCGAATGGGAGCAGCCGAAAAAAGAAGACTCAATATTAATGCTGATGGAGATCAGTTTGACCAAAACCAATTTCCAGCCTTCTCGTGGTAATCATGATTCCTATCTTCTTCTTCTTCTTTCGGCTGCTCCCATTAGCAATCATGTAATAGTAATCATGATTCCTATAATTCATCAAATTAATGAATTCTTAAAATAATACCCAGATATTTTTCCCCCATTCTCACCTCAAAAAGTGTCAGTTGTTTGACCGGACTGGAAGTGTGGTTTACAAAATTGCCAACGGAGCGAGACGTGCCCATGTTAACAGCGCCCAGCCGTTCTGCAAGGTAGCGCTGTAGCAGCGTGTGGGCCTGACATCCATCTGAGATCGAGCGATACAGATCCTCCAGGCGGCCGTATGTAAGATACTCCAGAATATTCAGGCCGTTTTCGGTGAAGAGGCGAACGAATTGGGGCTTATCGTTCACCAGAGCATCAGTCATGAAGCTCTCCAAGTCCTCGTTCTGCACTCAAGATGATATTTCAGCATTTATGTGTGTGAAATGTATTAACTTCAATCCTGTTAGAGAAGTCATTCTCTACCTTCCACTGGATGTTTCCAGAAAAGAGCTCAGTCTTGGCGATGTCTACTCTGTTCCAGGTAACAGCCAGCCTCAGCTCCTCAGTACTGGGGCCAGCGTCAGTCGAAAGACGTTGCTTACTCGCTGTAGCACAGAAGCACACAAAACTCCTTTAGATCTGTCAAGGCTGTTGGATTTTTAAATAAGGAAAGCACAATGAATGGTCAGTGAAATTTCTCTTTCACATGTCCCAGCTGATCAGGAAGTTTCAGTAAGCACCCAGAGGGTTAAGAGCCTTGCTCAAGGACCCAACAGTTACAGCTCAGCAATGCAGGGGCTTAAATCCACAACCTTCTGGTCAGTAATCCATAGCCTTAACCATTGAGCAAGCATTTTCCTGTAAAGTAATGTACTGATCTACAAGATCTAAAATCATTTAAGTAATTAAACTTACAATTATCTCATTATAGAACTCGGTTATGGGCCTTGCTCGAGGGCCCAGCAATTGCCGTGTCATGTTGCTGGGATTTGAACTCACAACCTTTTGATCATAAGTCTAACATCTTAAACACTGAGTCACCACCTGCACCAAGTAATGAGGAGCAGCATGTTCTTCTAAAATGTAGTAAAAGTAAAAAAATTTATAAAAACAATGATATTTGAAAAATTTTAAAAATTTACTTAAATATATTGACAATGTGAAAAAGTACACCCTGGGATACTGATTGGGTTGGGTACATAAAATGAGTATTCACTGAAGCAGGAGGAATGAATAATATGAGTATAGTGCCACTTACCCCTGACAAGAGCCTTTAGCAGCACAGTGTCGAAATCATCTAAGCCCTCATGCTCTTCATGGTAGATGGAGATCAGATCTTTGCACTGACAAATGCTCAAAACCTGTCCAAATTTAACACAGTGAGACTGAACTCCTGGGATATGGAAATCCTTGTACACCATGTTACCACACTGTGAATTTTTCATCCCATTCCAAACAAAACCATGTACCTTGTCCACTAGTTTGTCCGTGTCCGGCTCTGAAGGAAAGTGTTTCAGCACTCTCTCAGTCACTCTCCCCCTGAAATCTGTTTTAGTGGCTGCCTCTCCCTCGGTTTCCGACCCCGGCCCAGGAAGATTCGGTGCAGCCGATACATTGTCCAGGATGTCGCTTACCAATTCAGCCAGTCCCCCTGAACCTGCCAGGACCAACCAGGGGATAGACTTCTTCAAGGAGAGATCCATTCTCTAAGATGTTTAGGGAGTAGTGATGGGAAGATCGGATCATTTAAGTGACTTGGATATATAAACCTCATAAAAAAATAATTGTTTTTATTTGTATTAATTATTTAGTTCATTTCGTTCCTTTGATCAGAAATAAAATAAAATATTACATTTTCAACACGCCTACATACACAAACGTTGACTATAGTTCCAAAAATGTATATTAGGGCTGTCAAAATGAAGGCGTTAATAACACGTTAACGCAAATGCCTTTTAACGGCGCTAATTTGATTAAAGAGTGATTAATGCAGCGTGCATTTCTGTTTGACCATTTTTATAAAAAATATGAATTATTATAAAAAGAGGTAAAATAAAAACTTTTAGCGCAACACATTTATTCCTGACGTCCTTTCTTTCCTCAGATAAGAAAATGAATAAATAAACTCCACTATATATATATATATATATATATATATA
>JAAIIK010000173.1:1635441-1660189 GCA_014706435.1 Silurus glanis
GGGGCTGAATAATTTTGCACGCCCAATTTTTCAGTTTTTTATTTGTTAAAAAAGTTTGAGATATCCAATAAATTTCGTTCCACTTCATGATTGTGTCCCACTTGTTGTTGATTCTTCACAAAAAGTTACAGTTTTATATCTTTGTTTGAAGCCTGAAATGTGGCAAAAGGTCGCATAGTTCAAGGGGGCCGAATACTTTCGCAAGGCACTGTGTATATATATATATATATATATATATATATATATATATATATTTATTTATTTATTTTTTGCAATGCTTTGCTCGTGCGCCTCCAGTAGAAAATAAACGAATCACGCTTTGAGACGACTCGTTCTTCTGAGTCACATTAAAAACCCGTTCAAAATGAATGAATCGTTCATTAAAAGACACATCGCTAATAAAGAAAAGAAACATTAAATACACACACAGTGAGGTTTTAGATTTGTCATGATTATTTTGTTGATTAGACTATTATAATTATTATATGAATCATATTTTCTGAAAAATGATGACGCTATTAGGTAGCTTTGAAACACTACAGTACAAATTTCGAATGCAATCAAATTTTAGACCCAATTATAACTTAGAAACAAAAAACATTTTCTGGAGTTTTTTTTTTTTTTTCCAGAAGTTACAAACGAGGACTACTACCTCAAATGCCTGACCAATCAGACCTCCCTGGTATCTTCAAGCACCGTCAGTCAAAAAAAAAACAAAACAGGACCAGTTTCATGTGTTTGCAAAACTGACCGTTAGCATGTAGGGCTCTCCTGACACCAGCATACACAGCACCGGGATTTCCATACTTCCGCTTCCTGGACACAACATATACTTTCAGTTTTTGAATCCGTACAGTTCAATTAAAGAGATATGAAATCTAAAAGACAGACTCTATAATGGAGAGTTGCATGGAAATAGGAACAGTGTTTACAACAGAAACCAAAATTTAAAAAGATCCAAAAAGGAAAGAGGATATACTTTATATCATTCCTATGAAAATTGCAAAAAAGATGAGAAATCGATGTAAAATCATCTCATATGACAGATCTTTAGCATGCACTTTCAAACACTAGCATGCACTTTCAAACACTCATTTAATATACTTAAAATTTAAATTGTTACACTACAATTCTGTCAAGGTTTGGATTTGTCTGGCCACTAGAGGTCCCCATTGAACCTCTTGTTATCATCTTGATTTCTGCTCATTATTAAGCACTGCTCGTTATTACTGCCACCAGTGTGGACAGGGTAAAGACACACCGGGGTGCTGATAGTGTTGGGGCACATATCGGGGTGGGGATAGTGTTGGGCATAAGAGATAGGGAAACATTGGGGGGTGATATTGATATGGAATATGGTTAAAACATTGGGCAAAGACACACTGGGGGTGGTGATA
Organism: Silurus glanis; assembly: GCA_014706435.1. Taxonomy (NCBI): domain Eukaryota; kingdom Metazoa; phylum Chordata; class Actinopteri; order Siluriformes; family Siluridae; genus Silurus; species Silurus glanis. Next base: position 1,636,839 of record JAAIIK010000173.1, read on the forward strand.
GTGTTGGGGCACATGGGGTAGGAACAATGTGGTCTCACCCCATTTTCCTGTGCGCTGATGGGAAATGAAATCCTCTAGACGGGCTCTGAAATCCGCCTCCACACCATTATGGCCTACGCTCCCATCATCCACGAGGAGAAACGCCTGGTAGTTGTTATCCAGAAAGCAGGAGTCTCGCGACGTGTTCGGAACATAGTAACCGGCCGGAAAACTGCCCTGAGAAACACCCAGAGAAATCGACAAGGAGCTGATGGGTATAATGTCAATTATTATGGTCAAGGTCAAAATGTCAATTGGATAGAAATATTTCGTGTCATTGTCTCTTATACATTAACATGCGTATTTTATAACTCGCACGTGTCTATTAGAGTGCTTATTATTTACAATCCAGAAAAAGGTATACAATTAAGACGAAAGTCATGCAGGCAAACTCAAAACAGGTTCATCGAGTAGATTTCAACACCTCTACCTCCTACATACGCATTTACTCAGTGTGAAGGAATGTGTTAGGAGAGCATACAGCAAGGGAAAGCGATCAGGATACTACCTCAGGATTGATGAGCTGTTCTCGGTTGCACACCAAACCCCAGGGAGCTATGCCTACGGCCACTACTTTAGAGAGGGCGAGTGAGGAGGCTGCCAGAGAATGATCCCTCACAGCCTCCCCTAGACACCTGCCAACCCCCTCACGCAGTCCTCCTGATAAGATCCATGCCCCTGTGAGTTAGAGACAAACAGTGAGACAGAGTGGAAAGCAATCAAATTGCATTCAATCAGTGGTTCTCAAAGTGTGGGGCACAGCCCTCTAGTGAGGAATAAAGACATGACAGGTAGGGCACAATGAATAGCAGGATTTATAGAATTTTTTCTTTGTGTTTTTCATAAATCTTCATTTATGAATTTCTGTATTAAAAATAAAGAGTTAGAACTTGATATAAAAAAAAAAAATGTAATTTAATGTATTACCATTTTTGGGGATAATGGAGGACAGATGGGGCTTGAAATCCCACCCCCTCTAAAGTGTGAATGGCAGAAAAGGTTTGAGAACCAAACAACTTAAACAAACAGCATTGCCTTTTGTTAATGACGTGAGGATGACATGCCGTAATGAAAAGTAGATTATTGCTTTTCAAATTCATGCTAAGCCAAGCTTTATCCCACTTATAGCAATTCTCCAGACAAGTTGAACGTTAATGTTTAAGCATTCGTTAGTCATTTTCTATACAGAAATAGGATTCTAGCAGAACAAAATGCCACGTGTTTTAATAGAAAAGACAGACAGACAGAAATTTTCTTCAGTTTGTCAAAATCATTTATCAAAAATCGCACACAAATCTTTCATTTAGCTCAAGACGGATGATGGGACGTGTCTATAGCAGCTGTCTCACTCTGTATATACCTTTTAGGTGGTACAAGACTAATGGTGCTAACTGGTGCTATTCTAACCACATGCTTTACCATGTCTGCAAGTCCATCATGGGCAAGTTAGAACGAAGAGAAAACGTGAAATTCTGTGTGAAACTGGGCAAATCTGACGTTTGACATACGGCGATGCTGCAAAGAGCCGTTTGAGGCGTTTTGATTGGCACGTGTGCTTCAAGTGCGGAAGAGCATCACTGGAAAACGACGAGAGATCAGGAAGACTTTCAACAAGATCGACCCCCGAAAATGTTGAAACGTTCGGTAATTTTCGCATGATGTTCGTTGGAGATCAATCCATACGATCTCACATCCACACCCACCCTATTCTCCAGATTTGACTACCGTGGACTTCCCAATTCATCCATGTTTTTTGAGTTTTGTGTTGTCTAGTGTAACTTTGTTGTTCTATTTTGTAGCTCCTTAGTCCTGGAGGACCACCGTTTCATTTTACGGTGTACTGTACAGCACCAACTGTATACGGTTTGAATGACAATAAAAGCCATTTGACTTTGGAGGTTCCTAATAAACATGTGGATGTGATGATCAGGTGTCCACAAACTTTTGCTATATAGATAGACTATAATACAAGAATTCAACTTACCTAGAACTCAAAGACATAATAATGGTTTCCTTAGCAAAGCATCAGCTGTTAACCCATTCATATTCATATTCAAATAGTTTCCATTAAAAAGTGTGTTTGTGTACATAAACAGTGTTCTCCCAATATTTACAGACCCATGTTGACCATTACAGTTTCCATTAAAACCCAATATATTTATTATATAGTTTGAAACCATTACAGATTCTAGGAGAGTTTCCATTTTATGGTTTTATTAAAAATGATGTCAAGTTTGCAGGGAGAAGTTCCTTTTACCTTCAAAAGCAATATTTTTTTGCACAATATTTGCAACAGAAACTTGGGATAACTCCTGTGGCAGCGGGGGCGTGGCCGAGCGCCGGTTTGTGAATGGAGGGCGAGGCCGGGAGCAGGTAGACACAGGAATGCCTCACCTGAAGCAAATAATGTCTAAAGAGTGTTCTCTCTCTTTCAGTGATCGGCGGGGGCATTTAAGGAGGAGCGCGTGGATGTGTGTGTGTGTGTGTGTGTGTGTGTGTGTGTGTGTGTGTGTGTGTGTGTGCGTGCGTGCGTGTGCCAGAGACGTGCGATTGAGGCACTAAGCACCAGAAAATAAAGGAAAAATTCTCAATAAAGAAACTTCATTGCCTTCTAACCTGTCCTGTCGTGGCGTTCCTCTTTCCCGAACTTATACGCTCTCCCACAACTCCATTCTAAAAGACTTACCAAACTTTTTCCAGGCATGTATGTATACTGTATACTACATGTGGCTCTTTATAAACTAGACCAAAAAGAGTGACTGTCAATTATAAAAAAAAAAATTTAAAAAAATGAAAGTATATCTTCTTTCCATTGCAAGTCACCATGCACAAACTCATTCATTGACAATTCACATAGCATGTTTTTTTTTTTTTTTTTTTTTAAGATACCCAAATATACGTATGTAAAGCAATATGTGGCTATAGTTCGTGTTATTTCTAAAGATGCACTGTTTGTGTTTGTACCTGTGCTCTGGGCTGCTCTGACCAATCCCTGGCTTAAAACATCTCGCACCCAGGTTTTGACTTTACACTTCCCCACACCACCAGTCACCGACACCACCAGGTTTGGAGTTGGCAGGCCCCAATGGCTGGTCAAGATGGAATAAACAGTAGCAGGAGGAGTATCCCAGGAAAGACGTAGAAACTGTGGGACAAACAAATTCAAACTTAATAAATACACAGTCATATATTGGTTTGTGGACACCTGTTCACCACACTCATGTGTGATTCTTCCCCCAAACCATTGTTACAAAACTGATAGTGCAAAGTTGAATAGAATGTATTTTATATGCTGTCAAATGCAATTTACTGCAACTTAGAGGCTCAAACCTGTTCCAGCAAGTCAATACTCCTGTGCACAAAGCTGGACTGGACTAGAAGAACTCAAGTGGCCTGTACAGAGCCCTGACCTCAACCACACTAATCAGGGAACTGGAACATCAGCTGCACCCCAGACCTCCTTACTCAGTGTCTGATGTCAATAAAGCCTTTGGGATGATTTCCAAACATAAAACCTTCGCAAATAAATGGGGCCTGTTGTAACAAAAGTCCAAAATTTGAGAGACAACACACTATCACTGCAATTATGTTCTTACCATGTTGTACAATTTGTTTTACACAATTGGTGTGCACTTTATGTAGTCCTGTGTGTAGTTTTGTGTTGTCTACTGTAAATTTGCTCTTTTTTCTTGTAGCACCTTGGTCCTGGAGGATCACTGTTTCGTGGTTTCATGGTGCACTGTATCAACTGTATACATTTAGATCGACAATAAAACGTGTTGTTTATTTCTTCTTCTTTCAGATCATCCGTCTCCATACCCACCCCCTGTCCTCTACATCTGCCTCTTTCAAACCAACTACCTGCATGTTTTCCCTCACCACATCCATAAAACTCCTCCTTGGTCTTCCTCTTTTCCTCCTTCCAGGTGGCTCCATCCTCAGCATTCTCCTACTAATATACCCCATGTCCCTCCTCTGCAATGTCCAAACCATCTCAATCACGCCTCCCTCACTTAGTCTTCAAAACGTCCTACATGCGCTCTAATCAACTCGCTTCTAATCCTGTCCATCGTCGTCACTCCCAACGAAAACCTCGACATCTTTAGCTCTGCTACCTCCAGCTCCACCTCCTGTCTTTTACTCAATGCCACTGTCTCTAATCCATACAACATCGCAGGTCTCACCACAGTCCTATAAACTTTCCCTTTCACTCTTGCAGATACTCTTCTATCACAAATCACTCCTGCTATCACTCTTCTCCACCCACTCCACCCTGCCTGCACTCTTTTCTTCACTTCTCTAACACACTCTCCATTACTTTGCACTGTTGAACCCAGGTACCTGAACTCCTCCTTCTTCACCTCTTCTCCCTGCAACTGCACCACTCCACTGCCCTCCCTCTCATTCACACACATGTACTCTGTCTTACTCCTACTGACTTTCATTCCCCTTCTCTCCAGCGCATATCTCCACCTCTCCAGGCTCTTCTCAACCTGCTCCCTACTCTCACCACAAATCACAATATCATCCGCAAACATCATAGTCCAGGGAGACTCCTGTCTGACCTCGTCTGTCAAAGTTCCACTTTTATTCATTTTGGAGGAAAGTTTTTATATTTATTTGGAGCCTTTCAGTTTGAATGCATGTTTTTTTTTATTTTCCTCAATATTCATTAAGTTAAATAAAATAAATATGAATATATTCACTAGCACATTTTCATGATTCAGTGCTGTTTTCGTTTTCTTTTTTTTGTAATAAAGTTCAGCACTATTTTACATGGAGTGATTTTTTTATATACAGTATATATACAGTATCCATTGAATAAAATTAGCAGTTGATTAATCGGTTATCGACAAGTACAATCCACCCTAGCTATTGTTATCGGTAAAATCTAGCTCTAATTAAAACCAGCACAAAGTAATGGTTTCTATTACTTAGTGTCTTTGTGTACATCAAAGTGTTCTCCTGATCCTTAATGGTATCCACTAGACTTGGAAGGCTCGTAGAGACCCATGGTGACCATTACAGTGTTTATTAAACTTTCTTTCGGCTTCTCCCATTAGAGGTTGCCACAGCGGATCATCCGTATTCGTGATCCGCATGTTTGATTTGGCACGTTTTACGCTGGATGCCCTTTTTAACGCAACCCTACCCATTTATCCGGGCTTGGGACCGGCACTAAGAGTGCACTGGCTTGTGCAACCCTAATGGCTGGGGTCGGTTCCCTGACCGGGAATCGAACCCGGGCCGCGGCGGTGAGAGCACCGAATCCTAACCACTAGACCACCAGGGAACCCAGTGTTTATTTAAACCCAATAAATGTATTAAATACTTTAAAGTCAGTACAAATTCTAGGAGGGTTTCCATTTCAAAATGATGAACTTTGCAGAGGCTCTTAAGAAAATAGACTGAATAGTGACTGTTATAAAATATATAAAAAAATAAAAAAATAAATAAAAAATAAATTCCAGTGGTGAAACACCTACATAGCTGTGCCTCTTGCTGGCTCCTTCGAACTCCACCTCACCGAAAGCGTCCGTAGGAGACTCAGATGTGTGCTGAGAACGTTCCCAGTGACTGACAATGGCCGTGCTGAAGTAATCGTTCAGGGTGACTGAGGCATGGCTGTCCCTAGCATTCCCGCACTGACACAGGGCTCCATTGCTGCAGGAGGACAGATATTAAAACAACAAATCACCAGTGATATCTTCATCGCATACTGATATCTTCATTCAGGATTTTAGGATTTTTCAGGTTTAAAAGATTATTTCATGTTTTAGATGTAGATTGGGATTAAACCATCTTCATTTTCTGGATAATAAGCAAAATGTTCAACGGGTTTGGCAGAAAATAAAGAAAAACAGACAGTAGAAAATGTCAAAGAACACAGTGAAACATGGTGGTAGTGGCATGTTAATATACAACAATTATCAGTGAAGTAATTGGGACTGAACCAGGCTGTTTCGGATTTGTAAAATCTGTCTATCTTCCAACAGCTGGTTTGCAAAAGAGCTTCTGACATAAATAACCCCGAATCATTTTGCCCAACATGTTATAGTCTGATAAATCCTGATAGACAACATTTTATAAATATTCTGCACTAAAACGAACATTGTATTTGGAGTGAAACATGGTGGCGACAGCATCATTCTATGGGCCGCATCTATTCAGTTGGGACTGGAAATAAAGAAATCATGGATCTTTTGTCAATGGGAATCCGATCTATTCAGTCATGTTTGGTAAGTGGTAGCCCCAAGATGGTTTGTCTTCTGGTCATGAGTTCCAACAGCACCAAGCTGTCACTGCTGGACCATGAGCAAGGCCCTTAACTCTAAACCTTTTAATTGTATAAATGAGACAAGTTGCTCTGGATATTTGAAAAGCTTTATATTCTGTCCAATTTTGTACAAAAGCTGCAGGCGCCAATAAAATATTACCTTCCAGCACAAAGGAATGGATTCAGAAGAATAACAATATTCCATATTACCCCAGTCAAATTCCAAGCCTAAATCACATTAAATTGCTAATTAATAACTTGCAGACAAAACACATTTACAATTTGAAAGATGTAGAGAATTTTTTGCAAGGAAGAATGAAATAAAACTGTGTAAACGGATTCGGACATAAAAACAAACAGTACAGTGGATTCTGTATTACATGCCAAAGTTGTTTTAACAAGTTCAAGGGTGTGTACACTTATGCAACCCAAAAATTTGTAATCTTTTTTTACCTTAAATTTTGTTGGTTATTATGTCACTTTAAGTAAAAAAGAAAAATACAATAATTTATCTTGTTTTAATTCTTCATCTTATTTCATCTACTGAACTTTAACCAACAGGAACTTGTCTTATGGACCTTCCAAAACATTAATGATTATTGCAGTATGCCATGCTTACACACAGTCACACACTCATTCACACTTGTGGAAGACAGACCACCTCAAGCTTAATTCGGTTCTATTATTTTATTAATAAATTGTGTGTCTCTTCTATCATTATGTCAAATTATTCAAGTCTCAAAACATTTTAATTAGATTTGCACTCTCTGAACAAACTGATGATGCCTACAGAGGAACAAACAGATAAATAGACAGAAAAAGTTGTCATGCGGTGCTTGTAGAAAGTGAGAACATAGCATAGTTTTCATTTTGGCACTTTAAAAGTGAGCCATCAGGACAGAACCCCAGGAGAAAATGCCAGGAATTACTCATTCTTCCAGCCAACAAGACCAGACAAAATCACTGGGACTGTTTAAAGAGATGTATACCTATTGCAGGCAGGATTAGGCAGCCCAGGTTTCTGAAGGTTTGTTTTTTCAGCTGTCGGTTGTTGTACTGTGCAAATATTTGCCATTAATAAATTCAGTTAAAAAAATTTAACAGTTGGTTAAAGTCAAAGCCATTTGATAAAACCAAAGTAGACATTTTTGACCAAATTTGAAATGGATCAGTTTGTGAGGGTCAGTGAGGGTCATAGTGGCTCTAGAGCTTATCTGTGGAACAATCCCTGGTGATCTGGTTATACCAGAAGGTTAAAGCACCTTGTCCATCACAGGGTACCATGTACACACACTCACATCCTCATTCATACCTAAGGGCAATGCATCTTAGCCAATACACATCCCTGCCTTGTTTTCTGGTAGGTCAAAACAAAGCAGAAGTCCCAGAAGAAGCCCATGGAGACAGTAGCCTGAGCTCAAACCAGGGGCAGCTGACTAAAATATTCCACATAAAGTATTGTCCTGAATATAATATATGAATATAATATCAAAGTGTACCTTTTGGAGAAAGGCTTATGAAGAAGAAAAATGCTTTCATTTGAAAATACTTTTAATATGGCATGTCATATATAAACTGCAATTTATCTGGATTTAATAACAATTAGCCTAGGCTGTCCATCTCATTGTAAAAAAAAACATGCTAATACTCATGCCTGGAGTATCCAATCACAGAGCAGGCTTACCACGGGCTACGTACTGGCACATTTGCCGATCAATTTCATGGAAGCAGCCATTTTTAGGACTTTTGTAACTTTTGTAAGCTTTTCTTTGTCTTTGAGCTTGCCATCTCTGCATTACATTCGGACACGCCGTATTTCTTGGCTGCTTGACAGTTGTTAGATGACTCGACTACATTTTAACACCATGATTTTTAAATGGTCACCAATGGCCATTCCAATGCATGTAATAATCTATTAGGAAAAAATTAAAACACTTTCAACAATGTCTGAAAATTTTATTAAAATTAACATTGAAATATATCAGTTTATTTTGCTAATAAAAAAAAAATTATTAAAAAACTTGTCTAAAGCACCTAAGGCTTAGCCCAGATTCATCCTATTTGCTTAGTTATATATATTCCCTATTTATCATAAATCACCTTTAGTGCTGCGCCCCAATTTGAACTCCATGCTAGATTACAGGAGGAGTACGCCAGGTAACAGAAGGGGTATGCAAGGTGACAAAAGGGGTGCACAAGGTGACAGAACAGGTAAGTGGGGTGACAGAAAGGGTGTGCAAGGTGACAGAAAGGGTACGCGAGGTGACAGAAGGGGTAAGCTAGGTGACAGAAGAGGTACATGAGGTGACAAAAGGGATATGCTAGGCTAAAGAAGGGGTAGGCAAGGTGACAAAGGGAGATATGCAAGTTGACAGAAGTGGTACATGAGGTGTCAGAGGGGGTATGCAAGATGACACAAGGGTTAAGCCAGGTGAAAATAGGTACATGAGCTGACAAAAGGGTTATGGCAGGTGGCACAGGGGTAAGCAAGATAAAAGAAAATAGTATGCAATGTGACAAAAGGGGTACACCAGGTGGCAGATTGGGTAAGCGAGATGACAAAAAGGGTATTTAAGGTGATAGAAGGGGTACAAAAGTTGACAGAAGGTGTATGAAATGTGGCAGAAGGGGTATACAAGGTGACAAGGGTTACACCAGGTGACACAAGAGGTGCACAAGGTGACAAGGGTTATGCAAGGTGTCAGAAATGGTAAGCTAGGTGATAGAAGGGGTAAGCCAGAAGACAGAAGAGGTATGAGAGTTGACAGAAAGGGTATGCCAGGTGACAGAAGGAGCACAAGAGGTGACAGAAGGGATATATAAGGTGACAGAAGGGGTACATGAGGTGACAGAAAGGGTATGAGAGTTGACAGAAAGGGTACGCCAAGTGACAGAAAGGGTATGGCAGGTGACAGAAGGTGCACGCAAGGTGACAGAATGGGTATGTTTTGCAACAGAAGTGGTATACAAGGTGACAGAAAGGGGTTGGCAATTGACAGAAGGGGTACATGAGGTGACAGCAGGAGAATGCGAGGTGACAGCAGGAGTACACAAGGTGGCAGAAGGGGTACGGCAGTTGACAGAAGGGATATGAAGTGACAGCAGGGAAACGCTAGTTGACAGCAGGGGTACACAAGGTGACAGATGGGGATTTGCAAGTTGATAGAAGGGGTAAGCAAGGTGTCAAAAGGGATATGCAAGGTGACACAAAGTTTACGCCAGGTGGCAAGAGGTAGACGAGTTGACAGAAGGATTACACCAGGTGACAGAAGGGGTAAGCAAGGTGACTGAAGGGGTATGCAAGGTGACATAAAAAGTATGAGAGTTGACAAAATGGGTAGGCAAGGTGACAGAAGAGGTAGGCGATGTGACAGAAGGGGTATGCAAATTGACAAAAGGGGTACGCAGGGTCACAAAAGGGTTAGGAGACCAAAGTCCTAAAATGCGCCATAAATATAATTATACTGTGCTCTTCTATTGCATCCAAACCCATAAAGTATTTCTCACAAGCAAAATATAAATGGTTCCCTCTATCGAATATACACAGCAAAATATTAGTGCTATATAATATCAAATCCATGAAATCTAATCAAATTCTAATCCATTTAAGTGTCTTTAATTGATGACAGCACTGAGGTAATAAAGCAAAGCTCATGAGATAAAATGGATAAGTGGCTACAACTTTAAAATTGTTGAGCAGCTTCACTAGTAAAAATGTGAACCAGATTGTGAAAGGACTCATAAATTTAAATCATAAATTTAGACTTATATTTTTATTGTTTAAACACTTTATTTCCATATTTAGCCACTACTCCATACAGCCCAAAAAAAGTTCTGTATCAGTTGCTTACAAAGATTTGGGAAATTCTTTTCCCACACATCTTGACAACATTGCTTCAGTTCATTGGGGTTTGAGGGCATTTGTTTATTCGCAGTTCTCTCATTGGGGGTTTGAGGTCTGGACTTTGACTCAGATGTCGATTTGCTGGTGTGCTCAGGATCTTTGTTCTTTGCATTTCACTTAGACTGCTGGACAGATGGCCTTGTATCTGTATCACGCATATTTATTTATATAATGTGGAGTTCATCATTGTCTGCAAGACTACATCATGAAATCTCTTGTGTGTTTTATTGTCATCTCGTGTTATGTGTATGTTGCTAGAAGTTGATCCTAGGAGTCCCTAACAAAAAGAAATACTAAAAACGTAGAACTGACAAAGGATTTCATTTTAGAATATATCGGTCGGGTTCATCAGGACAGGAAGTGGAGGGAGAAAAAGTGAAGCAATGCACTACTGAAAGTCAACACAATTGTTTCCTTGTTAGAGAAGCTCTGTAGTAGTTCAGGAGGTTATCTTGAGTCAGTGCGGTTTGTTTGTTTTGGTGAAAACACAGCGGTTGGTTTTCACCAAACATGCAGGCCATAGTTTTTCAAAATTCACATCTAAACAAATAATGTGTAAAATAAATGTAAACAAATAATGTGTAGGTCACACGCTGTAGCCTTTGAGTTTTTCTTTCCCTAATAAATGGTCCAATCATGGAGCGAATATGGTGGAACATTATGTGCAGAGAAGGTTGGTAAATTTCCATTTGTAAACAGTATTGAATTTTAAAATGCTATGGTATGCTTTTTAACCCTTTTCAGATTTAAGAGCACCGATAATCGCTTTTCTTTGCATCATGTAGTCCAGTGGTCCCCAACCCCAGGGCCGCGGACTGGCACCGGTCCGTGGGTCAATTGGTACCGGGTGAAATTTCCATTTCATTTATTATCTGATTCTGAATGATGTTTTATTTTGAAAATTACCAGATTCTCTCCGCCAAATCTGTCTATGATTCACTCTTGATGCATGTCAAGATGCCTCGGTCACATGTCTTACCTCTATCCGCTACCTTCTTAAAGGGGCTGCGCCGGCCGCTAACACATAATACATTACCGCTAAATTCAAACCCCCAAGCTAGCAAAATGAACAAAAAAACAACACAGTGGATTCACGTTTATCATTATATTTAGAGAATAAAATTTTTTTGCGGGTCGAATCATTTTATTTTGTTGTATTTTTCCGCCGCACCGTAAAAGGCCGGTCTGTGAAAATATTGTCCGACATTAAACCGGTCTGTATAAAATATAGTCTGACGTTAATCCGGTCCGTGGCGCAAAAAAGGTTGGGGACCACTGATGTAGTCCCACACCGGAGTGCAAAAGAACACCAAAGGTTTTTCTTTATTACTCATGGCTGCTAATACCACTCTTAATGAGAAAGTAGTAGAAGGTCTAAAATTTTTCCATAATGTAAGATTTTTGAAGGAACAAATGACTAAATCATGAAATCTCGTGTTTAATTGTCTGAGGATTTATGTATGTTGAGAGAAACTGGTGATGACCACACAATTGTTATTTACTCTCTATTCTCTGGTTTGGTAATGGCCTTATAACCCTTCTTAGATGGTGTAGACCCACACCTGTGTCCTCCAGAACACAAACCTACCAAAAGTCATGCTTTTCTATAAACATACTCAGACTTAATGATGATTACCTAACCTTTTGCATCTCTTTAGTAAACCCTGGCTGCTAATTATTCTCTCTGACCAATAGATAGTGTGATCGTGGAGTGAATATGGTGGGACGTCGATTCGTGGGAAGATTGGTAACTTTTCTGAAGGCTCTCTATTTGTAAATCATGGATTTTTAATTGTGTGTTAACGGCCTTATAACCCTTCTCAGATTCCTGAGCGTCAATAATTGCTTTCTTTGTACGATATGTTCATGGAGTAATGATTTTCTATAGCGATAATCAGACATGATGATTACCTCATTTTCTTTAGTAACCTTTTAAAATTGTTGGTTGATGGCCTTATAACCCTTCTCCGATTCCTGAGCGTCAACAATTTCTTTCTTTGCATGTTTCATTGTGAAAGAAGAAAACTTAGAAATCGAGTATATGAATCAAAAGGTTAACCAATATGAGGTCTATAAGACTTCACTGCATATGAATAAAAATGAGAAATGGTGTAGAGGAAGGGCAGGTTGCAGAAGACGCATCGGGGATGAGTGTCAGTGAGTTGGAGAAAACAGGACCAGCTCACCTGAAGGAATCCTCCACAAACGTGGTGCACACTCTCTTCTTGATCACAGACGGAAACCAGCTCTGAAATTACACAGTACAGATTTCATTATTTAGAAGAAACCGGGTTGAGTGCATTTTCCCTTACTAAACCTGGGGTGGGATCTCCAGCCCTGTGCGCGTCCAAGACGCAACAGCTGCATGTTGCACCATGTTGTTTCATCTTCTAAGCAAGGACACCTAGCTACATTATATTCCCAAGCCATTTCCACATGCTTACGTTCTTGGTGTCTCCTGTCCACCCACCTACCGGGTCTTTCTCCGATTTGGACACCGCGTCTCCTGCGTCCGCCTCCTTCCCGATCATGTCCAAACGATTCGGGTTCGCCAGATCTTAAAACTTTCTAATGTCGCCCTACATTTCCTAGTCGGAAGTCAGGAAGTTCTGTAGATCAGGAAACCTTTACCTGACACTTCCTCGGGTTAAAACTCCGGTTTCTGGGTGTGGCCAAAGCAGACAAAAGACAGAGGAATCTGTCAAAAGCGCACTTTAACTGCGCACGGCTGTGTCCCAAACCACCACTTCCTACAGCATAGAGTGTGTGTGTGTGTGTGTGTGTGTGTGTGTGTGTGTGTGTGTGTTCCTCTAGTTGTTGCATGAGCTTACAAGTTTCAGTCTGCTTACCACTCCTACCATCATATTATAATAATATCAGATGATGATATTTGTAATAGATAGATAGATAGATAGATAGATAGATAGATAGATAGATAGATAGGTCACATGCTGTTTAAGTTTTTCTTTCTGTCTGGTATGATGGAGTGAATATGGTGGGAATCTCCATTTGTCATGTCAAACAGACATGAGTTTGTAATTGTGTGGCGGTGGCCTTATAACCCTTCGCAGATTCATGAGCAACAATAGACTTTAGACTTAAGAGACTTTAGATACTTTATTGTTATTGTAGTGATACAACGAAATTAGTTAGCTCTCAGAGACCACCAGCAATAAGTAAATGTAAGAATAAACAAAAAAATAAACAAAAGATAATTAAACTAAAATATAATAATATGACAATATGTACAATGAAATATATGTGCAGTGGAACTTGGATCTGAGTGCAAACAGCAGAGTGCAAAACAGTGCAAACAGGATTGTAAGAATAAGGAAATATTGCACAAGTTATACTAATAACTGCTTACTAATAGATATCAATAATAAACTTTCTTTCGGCTTCTCCCGTTAGGGGGCGCCACAGCGGATCATCCGCACGTTTGATTTGGCACATGTTTTTACGCTGGATGCCCTTCCTAACGCAACCCTCCCTATTTATCCGGGCTTGGGACCGGCACTAAGAGCGGCTGGGGTTGGTTCCCTGACCGTTGATCGAACCCGGGCCACAGCGGTGAGAGCGCCGCATCCTAACCACTAGACCACCAGGGAACAATAGATGTCAATAATAATAATGCTAAATAATACAGTCTTGGTTGTAAAGTGTTTGGTGCTTTAGCAGCAACATGGGACAGTGTTTGTGCATGTGTGTGTGTGCGTGTGTGCATGTGTATATGTATGTATGTATGTATGTGTGTATATATATATATATATATATATATATAGGTTTTTTTTTTTTCTTTCTGACTAATAAATTGTGTGATAATGAATATGTTGGGATGTCCAACATCCTGGAAAGTCTGGAAACTGTCTTGAAGACATCATTTTGTTAATCAGGAATTTTAAATTGGCCGTATAACCCTTCTCAGATTCCTGAGCATCAACACACACCACACTTGAGTGATCCAGAACACCAACCTACCAAAAGTCCTGCCTTTCTCTAGGAATAGTCACACTGTTTATGATTACCTAACCTTATTTAGTAACCTACCTAGACTCTTCAATTGTTTGGTGATGGCCTTATAACCCTTCTCAGATTCATGAGCATCAATAATCTCTTTCTTTGCATGATGTAGACACACACTAACTTACAAAAAGTCTATAGAGAGTGCCTTTTTATATATATATATTTATTTATTTATTTATTTATTTACTTTATTTATTATATATTTTAGACAGGTTTTTTTTTTTTTACACTTTATAATAAAATACCTGATAGGTATAATACAAATATAGATATACATCTACATACAAAATATATACATATACAGATGTACAATTACAGCAGCATATACTAACATACACGCACATAAGTCAATTTGTGAATTGGGTACGAGTGTACATTACACGTTTTTTGGTAATAATACTGATATCACACTTTAAGAAAAGTTCAGTCCACTAGCCTTCACAGAAAAAAAAAAAACGTACCGATCAATTGAATCAGTCTTTTATCTTCTTGCAGGCACATGTAGGAGTAATGCTAGCCTAATGCTAATATATTAACATATTGGTCATTTCCTTTGGTGTGTTTTGAATAAAGTTTGGAATGAACACACCTGCGGTGCACATGGGTGTGGTGGAGAAAGGAACTTTGACCCAGAAAACGTGCCGGGGCTTGTCTGTAAAGGAAGGCATTTACAAACACACTTGAAATAACAGGTTTAATGTCTTTGCTTGGGCTTATATCGCAATTTTGTAGGAGTAAGCTTAATTATTGAATGAACTTTAAAAATAAAATCGTAGATGTCATTATTTTGAAGGACGGTTGTTAGTTCAAATCCCCATAATGGCAGGCTGCCAGGTGAGCAAAGGCCCTTATCTATCATCTGCTCAGTTGTATAAGGGCTTCTACCAAATGACATAAATGTATTCCTTTGAATTTGAGGCATTTTTACAATTCTGTGGCTCACGGCTAGAGGACAGCCTACATCGCTCATGAGAATATACAAAGAGCACAGGCTTCATATTCACTCCATGTTTTGTGCTATCTGGATGTGCAATGTTCAACTATGGTGATATCTGCAATTCAGAGGGAGGCTTGGATTTAAACCCATGGCCTTCCAATCAGAAGTCCAACATCTTGTTCATTGTATATCCCTTGTAGATTGTGTGTTTGTTAGAATTCCTATACATTGTTATGTGTTAGCTTATTTCCACGGTCTTGAATGCAACCCTGAGAAATCTTTGCCGCTACGGTCACTTAGCGACCGTATCCATTGGGGTCTCCTGCTCCTTTGGACTGGTCTTTGTTGTTGGTCTGACCCATTCTATACAGCGTGCTGGCCAGGTTGTGCATCTGACACGTGCCGAACTGGCAACCTTTGGATGGTGCGCGCCTTCTCCTCGAAATAGCCTGAGCGCTGCAAGTTAAACAAACATAACAAACCTTGACATTTTGTCTAGAAGAACAATGCAGTCAAGTGCTGATTCAAGTTTTCTGCTTAGGGGTTTAAAGGCACACGTATTCATATCAAACTTTTTCGGTACAGGGCTTTCGAATCGGTGCACATGTGTACTAAATGTGATCCTTTTTACGTAACATAGTTACAATCTGAGTTCCCTCACAAACGTATTAAGTGGTGAACCGCAAGTTTGTTTAGTCGCCGCCTAATACTTTGAGCTCATTTTCACTTTTTTTTTTTTTGTTTTTGTTTGTTTTTTATTATTATTTGTAAACTCAAAAACATACATTTTATGTCCAGTTTCAAGAATTTCACTTAAAAGCAGAAAATCCTGACAAATCCACATATCGAGGGAGTGAATGAATGAAGGATGGAAGGAACGTAGAACAATGTAGAAAGTATCTTTCACATATCTTTAAAAAATTAAATATTAAATGTCAAACACACACACATACACTTATATACATATCTGTATTACCCAATCTAACAAATGCAAACTATTTAATAACATTTTTTCCATTAATTAAATTTAATTTGATCAATTAAATTTGTGCCATTTTAATCAATTAATAAAAGTGTATTGCATTAATTTGACTAATTTCATTTTATTTATCTATATTTTATTATTATAAAATATTATTTTATATATCTTTTATCCAAGCAGGCATTTTGTTTAAAATTGTTTCAACAATTTTAAATGATGTTCACAAATGTTAATAATAAATTGTGTTAATAAAAAACAAAATCATTTTATGTTTTGCATTTCTTCCCGCAACTGTACCAATTAAACTGAACCGTGACTTAAAAACCGAGGTATGTACCGACCAATTAAATCTGATGTACCGTTAGACCCCTATTACTAAACATTTACAGGGTTGAACGAGTTCTTGCAGTGCTTCGCTCAAAGATGCACATCGTTTGTTTAACCCTACATTTGCTCTTCATCAGTATAGTACTTGCTATGTGCATTATTTGCCAAATATTTGAAAGTACAACATACTTCCTGGCTTGCATGAGAAGGCTTTGCAAGAGCATATCCGACGTCGACTTGCGAAGTGGTATTGTTTTTGATGCTTGCCGTTCAGTTGACATCCTTATTCTGTGTTCCAGGGAAACAGTATCTGGATGTGGCCTGGAAAAAATGAACATCATTGTCAATGTAGCATTTCTCTGTGACCTTTAAACTAATGCTGCGGTAAAAAAGACAATTTATAGAGAAATCCCTCTAAGCCCTCTAAATTAAGAGGAACATCATCATACAGCAAGAAGCCGACTCACAACCTTTCCTGAACACTGTGTTCTTAAATCAGATAAACCAACATAAAGGGCAGCGAGACATCTATGAGAGTAATTTGAAAAAGAGAGAAAAAAAAGGTGAAATTGATCACGGTAATATACTCTACATCTTTTCAGCAACCAGTGCTTATCCAAGGTGGGTTAAGAAAGGGAACCTGGGAAATATCCCAGTGAACTTGGGGGCACATATTTGAATCAGTCTCCAACACAATGTCTTTTGGTCTTTGGTGGAGAAAACCAGAGTACCTGGAGAAAATCCCCAAGGCACAAAGAGAATAAGCTCTGTACACACTGGTGGGATTCAAAATACTATCGCTGGCTCAATTCAATTTGTAGTACTATTTGTCTGAATACAGTAATGAGTTTGAATCAAAATATAAGGTTCAGGCCTCTGTTTTAGTTCTCTTAGGGTTTGTTCCTTATGCAATAAGATTTACATTTACGGCATTTGGCAGACACCCTTATTCAATTGAGGGTGAGGGTAAGGGCCTTGCTTAAGGGCCCAGCATTAGCAGCTTGGTTGTGCTTGGATTGGAACTTGTGATCTTCCTATTCAAAGTATAATGACTTAACCGCAGAGATTTCCCATCTACAGTCACCTCAAACACCTCAAAACACAGTCAACTCAACCACATCTACATATGGATTCCTAATGTTACGAGCGTTATACAAATAACAAATCACACACCTGTGCTCGTCCCGGAGCGCCATGGCTGCTATCAGAGGCATTAAGAGCAACAGCATCACAGTCATCTCCATGACACAATAAACTGAAAGGCAGACAGTTAGAAAACGTTATAAAACACCAATTTATTTCAGACACACCTTTTACATACACACAAACGCATCTGAACCTGAACAGGCACGCCTCACATGGAAAAACTGCTAGCCAAAAGACGAGTCATGATCAAGTATGTGTGTCATAATAAATATAATAATTTAAAATATATAATAATCAATTATTATATCACAAATAATAGCAGTTAAGTCCAATGATGAAAAATGTATCACTGAAACCTGTTTCTGGTCTAAAAACCACTCACCGCTTCTCATAATGCTCTCAAAATCTGCTTGGAATGAAGGGAGGATATTATCACTTGTCCTTGCAATTAAATCCCCTCCTTGTTCCTTTGGTAGAAGCGCTACAGGTTTTAGATCAGGAGCCAAATTTATATCCGAGATGGAGGGCGAGGGAGGAGTGACGGGACGGAGAAGCCGGGAGTGACCCAACCACACACATGTGAACTTTTTTTTTTTTTTTTTTACAGGTTATTAAATACATATAAAAGTGTCATGTTCATTGTAGACTTGTAATGATATTTATAAAATATAATTATACAATGTAAATATAACAATGTGAAATGAGACAAACATGCGTGTGGAAAATGTGTGTCGAAAAATGAATATGTAAATTTTGTGTGGATTGTGCCCTCTGTGCTATGCTTCAAGATTTCTCAATTCTCTACTTTAGTAAAATACTTAAGATCAGAGATATTAATGTTTCCATATAGTCCTAAAAAGCTACTTAAAGCTGAGAGAGATCTTAATAGGTTGAAAGTTTTCAGCAAGAATATGAAAATGGTAGTAAATATAATTTATAAGAATAAGAAAATACAAATGCTTGCAGTCAACAGTGGAAAAAATAGGCGTGTGTATATATATATATATATATAAAAACACATAAATATATATGATCTTAAATATAAATTATAGCGGTACCGCAGGATAACCCAGATGCAAAGGCTTATAACTGGAGAAGGTACTTTTTTAGGTAAAAGGAGTATTTATATGAGTGATTATCTTATGAAGGTTATCTTCTTATTGACTTAGTTTTCCTTTTAATCCATGAACATTGTGGGAACTTTCATCTCAAAATCTTTTATATAAGGTTTACATTTATACAATACAAAATGGCTAATACATTTCCTATAACTCTACTAATTGCTTTGCCTCAATAACTGCCTCAATAACTAGCTCTGAATTCATATGACAGATTGGGATTTACTACAGTGTTTGCTCATGTGTACACTGCTCCTCCTCTCTGTATTGTTTTCCAGCAGTGTCTCTGGAAAGATCACTTCACATCCCTGATCTGCCGGAAAGCCAGCTCTTAATATAGTCTCATTTTTTCTCTATCGTACCCTTTTTCCTGCCCTGTTTTCCTCCCAAGATACACTATATTTTATCTGATCCTTGGTACAAAAACATCACTAAAGCCACATAACGTCCTAAACACTCCTACTGAGTCTTTCTGATGACAGAATTTGTCAAAAATAACCAAGGCCATATCTCGGACCTGCAGAAAAATGTGGACCCGAATCTGAAACTTCCCAGGTTAAGGAGAACATTTTATCGCCTCCTGCCTCCTACACCTGGTCATTTCTTTCCCTCCCGCATTCTATTGTGTAGTCTTCCTGCGCAGGCCATCTGGAAGTGTTTCCGTAAATCCAAACAACAGAACGAAGCATATTCAGATCTGTCTACATACACGGTCAAAATAATACTTTACAGTCACACGGAAGATTACGATTAAAAGATGGCAGAGGGCCACATCTGATACATTAATCAGAAATAAGCTATGCTTGGATGTTAAACATGACCAGGTGCCTGGAATTTTATTTTATTTTATTTTTTTGTGAGGCAAGTGAGGCAAATTTTAAAGGGAACAGCACAACTTTTTAAGAAGAAACAATTAATTTCTTGTATAAAACTACGATTTCTAAAACTTAATCTAGAGTCATATAGCTTTCTTAAACTCTGCCCCTAGTTACTGAGCTGCAACACAATAGAAAATGTTACCGACCTTCAAATGTCTTGTACAGAAACATTTATTCATTTGGTGAATGCTTATATGCAAACAACACTATCTGAATCCAATCCAAGCACTAAGCAGAAAGGCCTTGTATAGGAGCATTCTGGCACTCGGGGTTGTTGAACTAACAGCATTCCACTGACTAGCACGAGTTTAACCACTGAGGGCCTGTGCTGCAGGTCAGTGCTGCATGACTCTGAGTCTTGCTTTGAAAAAGTGATGGAGATCAAGTCTGTATTGAAGATGGGTTCATTATTGATTACTGATTATGTATTTAGTCATATATTCCCTTCACGTTAATGAAAATGGCACCTGTCTTTTGACACTACCTGTTTTATGTATATGTGTGGTTGCTTAGTGGTTAAAGCATTAGGCTTTAGATTCGAAAGACTGTGAGTTCAAATTGCAGCCACACCAAGCTCCCACTAATGGACCCCTGTGCCCCTTAACCACATAGCTGCTCGGTTTGAATGAGATCAATTGTAAGTCACTCTGGATATGCCAAATGCCATAAATGTTAATGTAAATGAATAAGGTAAAAAAAAACTATTTTGAAGGGGAGCAAAAAAAAGGAAAATTGATCAAGGTCAATGAATGGAAATGTGATCAATGGAAATCCATCTAAGAAATCCATCTAAGCCAGGGGTGTCCAATCTTTTCCACAAAAGGGCCGGGGTGGGTGCAGGTTTTCTTTCCCACCAATCAAGGGTCACAAATGATAGTCACTAAAAATTTCAATAAATAGATTTTAAAAGGTAGAATTTGGTGTGGACTTGACTGGTTGGAAGAAAAACTTGCACCCACACCTGCCTTTTGTGGAAAATATTGGAAACCCCTGATCTAAGCCATCTAATTGGGAGTAATCAAATAGCAATCATTATGCAGCCAGAAAATTACCCAAAACACCTTACCAACACAAGAAAGGACTTTGTGAGTAAGAAACAAAATGTATTGTTGAAGATTAGTCAAGTTTATTAGAAAATATTAACCAGATTGAGCATGTTTTTGACATGCCGATGAGGAAATTGATGGGAAAAATCCTCCCAAAACAAACAACATTGGAAGGAAGTTGTGGTACAAACCTGGAAAAGCATGACAGAAAAAGAATGAATAGTTTTTCAGACGGTCAGTATTTATTGTTTTTCACTTTCATTTCCTTTAAGTACTGTTCCAGTACTTTTGCTTATCTAAAAATTGTGTGGTTTTTCATTAAGCGTGGCATGATGTAAATCACATCTAGATATAAAAATCAAGAAAGCTGAAATTTTTACATGTCAAATTCCTCTTTTTTCCTCAAACACAAAGAAAGGTGCTGTATTGTGTCGGGTGCTTACACATGACATAATTCAGTTACAAAAGACAAGCCTAATTTGTTTATTTGCAAGTAGCTGAGGTCAGGTGGGCAGGGTGGACATCTCAAATCGAAAATGTTATGTATATATAATGCCTGTTATATATAAATGTCCAGATGTTCCACTTTATTGTAATTGAAAAATCCTCTCTTATCATGAAGAACAGCTTTACACACAATTGCAGCATCTGGACAGTTCTTTCCTCCAAACATTCAGCTGAAATCCTTTTCCCTGTTAAAACTGTGCCAAAGGTGTTCTTCCCTAGTCAGAAATGTCTTGTTCATCCCAGAGCAGTTTAATAGGATTTAGGTATGCTTCAATAGGATCAAACCAAGCCATTCCATGATAGATAACACTCCAGACGATTCTCTAAATAATACTCACAGAGCTTTGGACACACGCTCCGGCTTTTGAATGGCGAAATCGGTTCAAATGAGCCACAGTCTAGACAAAATGGCTGTATGAGTATGCTGAAATATGGAATGGTAGCCATGTTGGTTCAGGATTTCTTTTCCTTTCCAGAATAGGTCTCCAATCTTCCCTGCTCCAAAACCATTAAACGTCCACCTCCATCTTTCACTGTGGGGGTGAGGTAGTCTGTCTAATAACGTGTTCTTCTCTTGAAGACAAAAAATGTGCCATTTGGACTCCACAGAACTTTCTTCCACTTATTCACTTTCTAATTCTGGTGTGTTTTTGCCTTTTACTAAAACTAAAGAAACATGCATGTGTCTCAGAAACCATAAAAGACTCTTCAATTCTCACAGGCACTTTATGTATATACAGTGTGAATTATAGTATGTTAATAATTCCACATTTCTGTTTAAATTTATGAACATATTTTGTCTGCTGGTAATAAACTTTGCCATCTCTAATTACAGACATTAAATTGTATTCCATTACATGAGGCAAAACATGTTTATCTATAACTGTCTGCCAAGATCATGTTGTACAAATCCAATTCTACTCTAGTCATCAATTATAGAGTTAAAAACAGTCACTCTACATATAGATGTCTGAAAACTTTTGAGTTTGTGTAGATGTGTAGTTGTAGTTAGATTGAATAAAGAATTTAAATTAGTTTTTATTTGTATTATCAAACTTTTTTTAATCGAAATGTTGCTTCACAAGAGTCATTATTTCCCCCTACATTGAAAAACAAGCAATATATTAAGCAGATAACCGTTCAATCAGATATATCACGAAAACAGTCCACAATCTTACACACAACCACACATTTTTTGTATGTTATAACAAGCTATTGAAGACATGATCTGAACTAAATAGTTTGACCAGAAGTGATTTTAGACCTTTAACATGCGTATTACATAGCCTTTTGTTAAGCAAAACTATGACGAGTGCGGTCACTTCATGGAAAGCAGAACAGGTCAACAGGATACGCCAAGATCCCATGCAGGATGGCCAGCACCCTTTGGTTTATATAAAACCCTCAGGTGCAGGTTTATTGTTTGCGCATTGGCTGTAGTGTGAATGTCAGGACGGAGCGTGTGACCAACGAGACGAGGGGGGCTCTCGTGTGAATTGTTGTGCATAAATCCTGAACCTTCTGCCTATCTTTAACACACACATCCTGTTGTGAAAAGGCTGCTAGTGCCAGTGGGGACTACAAGAGAGTGTGTTTGTGTGTTTGTGTGTTTGTGTGTGTGTGTGTGTGTGTGAGATCCGACTTCTTTGTTTTGCCCAATGGGCATTGCTGTGTATCCTGCCAGGAAACACACTGACTCGGTCGCATGACAGATTCATACACTTTCGCTCACCTTTACTGTTATTGCTCTGGCTAGACACACACGTGTGTGTGTGTGTGTTTGTGTTTGTGTTTGTGTGTGAACATAACAGCTATGTTTCCACATGGACAGTTTTAATTGCCGGATGTGTTCATGTGTGCACGGATTTTGGTGCTTGATTTGGGACTTGGAGTATCAGTAAAAGAAAAGGCTAGTGATTATAAATAGTTTTTTGGCTGTGTTTTAAAGAAAGGACGTCATGAATAAATGTGTGTTGCATTAAAGGTTTTCATTTCGCCTCTTTTATTATTTTTTTTTTGGTACAGAAATTCACACTGCATTAATCGCATGTTAATAAAACAAATGCAGTTCAAATTAATTAACGTTAACTTGTTATTAAATTGTAAATACTGACAGCAGTGATAGATAGATAGATAGATAGATAGATAGATAGATAGATAGATAGAT
>JAAIIK010000173.1:1660199-1672931 GCA_014706435.1 Silurus glanis
GATAGATAGATAGATAGATAGATAGATAGATAGATAGATAGATAGATAGATAGATAGATAGATAGATTGATTGATTGATTCCATGTATGGCATTTGGCAGACACCGAATGCCAGTGAGATACCTTCACCTCTCTTCCAACTCTGCCACTGAGCTACCACTTTCCATCATACCCATATACAGTATACATATGCATATACTGCACATATACATATACTGTACATATACATATGCATATACAAATATAAAAGAGGCCAGTGGTGGTTCCAGTGGTGGTACTGATCACAATGCCATAGGTTTAAGCCCCAGCCCTGCAACTGTTCGGCCCTTGAGCAAGGTCCTTATCTCTGTATGTTCATGGCTGACAGTGTGCTTTTCCCCAGCTTCCTTACTAGCTAAGACAGAAGATCTTTTCCTCTCATTCAATCTTTAAAGACGATTTATTATTAAACGTAGTCTTTTCGGCACTGTTTTGTCTATTTTATCCTTAAACGTGGTTTATTTATATTTATTTATATCCAGCGTAATGTCCAGCATAATAGATGAATGAAAAAGGCAAACGATCTTTCGGTATTTGATTTGTGATCATGAACAGGTGAGAAGTGAGACTGGTGTTCTGTGGGTTGTAGGGAAAATGAAATTATAGTTTCCTATATAAAGAACGGAAAAAAAAAAAAAGAAAGGAAGCAAAAAAGTGAAGCACACTTTCCGGCTGTGTACTCCTCCCTGCCCCCGCTATATTACGGGGGGGGATACGCACAGCTTGTGAGTCGCTAGCTTGGAAGCGAAGCATGCAAAGTCGGTTTTCGAGAGAGCCGACTGTGATCACTGTGCACGCATGTCTTTGCACTCGCTCCGCTCCCGCTGGGCACTCTTCGAGAAGGGGTTCCCTAGCTCCTCGCGGGTCTGGCCCCGCTCTCGCCGAGACAGAGCGCCGTGCCAGCTTCTGGGGTTTGCAGCTAGACCTTGCAGAGGGTTTTGAGACGGGCATGTTCCTATCTGCAACCTCACCTGCTCGGTCCAGCGCTCGCTCACAGGATTCAGAAGCACGCCTTTCAGCAGAGTCTTCCCTCTGCCACGAGTGCATGCAGCTCCGCCTCTCTTCCTCCGATGAGGGGGGGGTGGTACGGAAGCCGAGGAGCTTACGGAGGTTGTAACGCGTGCCGTTGCCAAGCTCAATATAACTTGGCCGGCTCATGAGCAGAAAGTGCTTTCATCTAGTAAATTACATGAGCGCTTTCTGATACCAGTGTCACAACCTGTGTCTGGGTCTTCATTTTTTTTTACAGAGGTGTCCAGGTCATGGGTTAAGCCTTCTTTCCACCTATCTCTCTCCTGGAATTGCCTCCTCCCTTAAGACCCTGACATTACCCACAAAGCCCCTACACAATACATCAGCGCTTGTGGGTAAAGCTTATGCTTCGGCAGGTTATGTCCCTACACACCATGGCGGTGTTGCAGGCATATCAGGCTGACCTGCTGCATGATTCGGATGTGGGAGGTTTGTCATGGTAGATCTGAAGGATGCGTACTTTCATGTATCCATCCTACCTTCTCACAGAAAGTTCTTGAGGTTCGCTTTCGGGGCCGAAGCTTACCAATAACAGGTTCTTCCGTTTGGCCTTGCCCTTTCACCCCGTACCCTCACAAAATGTGTGTGTCAACTACATTGACGATTGGTTTAATCCTAGCTCAATCAGAGCAGTTGGCAGTCCGGCATCGAGATCTCGTTCTCGCTCAAATGAATGCGTTGGGGTTTCAGCTGAACGCCAGGAAGAGTGTGCTTTCTCCATTACAGAGAACCACCTATATCGGTGTCATACGGGATTCGACTACTTTGCGCGCGCAGCTTTCTCCTGCCCGCATTGGGCTATTCTTACGGCGATGCCTACGTGCCTTAGATGTTTGGAGAGATCCCTGAATCCTATCTCTAGGCCCCATGCTGGGAGTCCCCAGTCGTCGCTTAACGCTAACAAAGGATGCGTCCCTCACGGGGTGGGGAGCGATCATGAGTGGTTGCTCCGCCCGAGGTCTGTGGGAAGGGCCCCATCTACGCTGGCACATTAACTGCCTAGAAATGCTGGCTGTGCTTCTAGCACTGAAGCATTTCCTCTTACACCTCAGAGGTCACCACGTGTTGGTCCGTACAGACAATACTGCGGTGGTCTCCTACATCAACCACACTCAAAAAAATTAAATGTGGCTGCTGTTGGTCCAAAGAATATAACTATGTCTAAATTAAATAATGTACTTAAGTTTGTGTATTAAAATTAAAAGAGTCGTGTTGACAAAATAAAAAAATAGTAAAATTTCAGTTTAACACAACTAATTTAAGTAAAACAAATGAAACAGAGTTGTGTTGCTTCTGCAGTACCGCGCTTTATTAAACAGGTGGAGTAATATCTGCACATGCGCAGATGAAAAGCAGATTCAACGCGAACTTTTCTGCTCTGTTTTTGATCGGCGCCATTTAATGGGAATCAATTTAAACAAAGTTCACAGTGCAAAAAGAGAAAACAAGCGAAGATTTTCCCTTGTGGACAAACAGGTTGGTTAATTGCGAATAATCTCATGTTTTGTATGATATTTTCATGATGTTACCGTATTCCTCATGTGGGTTTTACATTCATGTTAGTTACGTTCTTGTTTTTCGCTTTAATTTAATTTATATTTGTTGAAATGTGATTATTTGATTTTATTATTTGATTCTTATTATTAGGGTAATATTAATATTTGCCATGCTGTTTGTCTTTGTCTGGCAGGAGGACGGCAGTGATCGGATATTAGTAGGCCATTTCAGGTTCCCTGGTGGTCTAGTGGTTAGGATGCGGCGCTCTCACCGCTACGGCCCGGGTTCGATCCCCGGTCAGGGAACCAACCCCAGCCACTCTTAGTGCCGGTCCCAAGTCCGGATAAATGGGGAGGGTTGTGTTAGGACGGGCATCCAGCGTAAAAACGTGCCAAATCAAACATGCGGAGGATCCGCTGTGGCGCCCCCTAACGGGAGAAGCTGAAAGAAAGGTTTTTTTTATATTAAAACTAAATTAAGAATGTTAAGTTGATTTAACTAAACAACATTACATTAATTTGATGTAATTAACTTAAGTTTACTGAAATCAATATTGTTAATTAAATGCAACCTAACTGAGTTACGTGGAACCTGATGACATAAAAAAGTTAAGTAAGGCCAACATATCATTTTTTTGAGTGCATCAAGGAGGTCTGCATTCGCACCCCCTGTGCAGGCTGGCACACAGATCCTGTTTGGGCCTAGGGGAAACTCCTCTCTTTGAGAGCAGTTTACATCGGAGGCCACTCTGTGCAGCTGGGGACGGTTTCTCATCAACGCCTTGGGTGGTTCCATGAAATTCCCGAGTAAGAACTGTAGTTAATGTCAACAGTCTGCTACATTGACTCAGGACTACAGTTTGCTTATAATCATCATCACTGTACCCCGCAACATTGTATATCTGCAATAAATGGACATTCGGTGCAACCTAGATGAGGATGGGTTCCCTCTTTAGTCTGGTTCCTCTCAAGGTTTCTTCCTCATGCCATCTCGGGGAGTTTTTCCTTGAGTTTTTCCATGACCACCGTCTTGCTCATCAAGGACAAACTTACACTTATAAAGAACATCTTATTAATTTTTTATTACCACATTATCTGTGTAAAGCTGCTTTGAGACAATGTTCATTGTTAAAAGCTCTATTCAAATAAAAATGAATTGAATTGTATTGAATTGAATTGAATTGAATTGAATTGAATTGAACATCCCGGGCCGGTTGAACGAGGCAGCAGACACCCTGTTGAGGCAGGGGTTGAGACCTGGGGAATGGCAGCTCTACCACATCGGGTGAAAAATACCTACAGAATGCATAACTATATATTCAAAGTGCTCTGCTGTTGTTGAGAAAGCTGGTTTATTTTTCATTTCCATGTCAGATTTGATGATGTATGCATTTCATAGATCATGTAGACACTGTTAAATCCTTCAGACACTGGCAGATGGTCAGTATAATTAGATGAGGAATTTTTTTTTCAAAACCCCACTTCAATTACCAGTGACTTCAGTTTACTAAGGTGATTCTCAGCTTTAAAATGGTCCATGAGTTCTGATATGGCCCTTTAATATAAGAACAGCCTTTTTCGAGTCTTGTCAGGATGGTAATTAATTATGACTATAATAATCCCTAACTGCCAAATGAAAGATGTCTTTCAAAAACTTCTCCACGACAGCAGTGGTGGCAGTTAATGTCATGTCTTCAGGCGATTTCCCATATTTTCACACACTTTCCAGTAGAACATGGTAATTAGCACTCCTCATTCTCTCAGTGTTGGCCTTCAGGGAGCAGAGGTCCTGCATTCCCCACGATTGTAACTGAAAGACGAGTCTGTTGCTTGGATGACTGAGGACCTTCACTAACTTGTAGTGGATAAAGCCAAACCAAAAGTAATTAGAGAAAATCTCCCATAAAAGGGTGGCCCATTTTCTGCTTATCCCTATGATACATCAGAGTCTACTACAGGAACTCTGCCGTTTCATGAAGCAGATGAAATAAATGTCTTTTCGACTACCATCTCAAAATCTGTCCAGAGTGCAGCCCAAGACTTTGTTAAGCTTTTTAGCATCTTGATCACTGATGCTGCCTCCCCAGAAGATGATTGCACTAGCTACCACAGCCTGCTAAACAATCTCCCACATCTTGTTGCAAACATGAACCTTACCTTTCTCCTGCCTGCTCTGTTCATCTCTTTCGTGTGTCTAACCTCTGAGTTGACCTCTTAGACCTAAGGCTAAGACTCTCATTAGATAAGTGTTTTATGACAAGTTAAAAGCTGTAGTACAGGAATTGTGTAAGGTATGTGGTAATACACAAACCATTATAAAAATAAACTATGACACCCCTTAGGCCTACCATCAAGCTTTTCTAGTTTAGCAAGACAGGAATCACAATTAATAAGCAGATTAATGCCGGTGTACGCTGATATGGGTGGCTGCTTACAGTGCGAGATATATATTACAGTATTTATATATATATATATATATATATATATATATGGTATATAAAAAATTTTTATATTGGTCAGGACATGGTATATTTACATTTGGCAACACCAACCGACTTCTCTATCAAGAACACATATGCCAAGTTTATTAAGCATGACAAACAATACAGATTATATACAGATACAAAGCCTCAATGTATCAAGTTTACTTAAGTCTAAATCACATAACATATTCACAGAAACAACATTTAAATCCACATATCGATGGACACCGACAAATGCGTTGTACAAAAATGTTGTAGATGTATAAATAGGCGTGACTTACACCTTACTAGGAAAGTAGGTCCCAACGCAACACAACACAACACAACACAACACAACACAACACAACTTATTGTCGTTCTGCAGCAGGGTAACATTTTCATATGCAAATTAACCTGTGCGGTACAATTTCATTTTTTCAAGTTTTCAGACAAACCAATACATTTTAAAATCACACGACAACTAACCCAGCCATTAGGGTGGAGATGTGGAGATATGTTGAAGAGGTGCTGGATGATTGGGCAACTACTGTAGAAGTGATAAGGAAGACAGCTAGAAATGTACTTGGTGTGACACCTGAAAATAGAAAGGAAGACAAAGAGACGTGGTGGTGAAATGAGGAAGTGCAGGAGAGCATAAGGAGAAAGAGGTTGGCAAAATAGAATTGGGATCAACAGAGTGATGAGAAAAGTAGGCAGGAGTACAAGGAGATGCGGCAGCAGGTAAAGAGGGATGTGGCGAAAGCCAAGGAAAAGGCATATGAGAGCAATAATGGATGGAGATGGAAATGTGTTGACTAGTGAGGAGAGTGTGTTGTGAAGATAGAGGGAGTATTTTGAGCAGCTGATAAACGAGGAATATTAGAGAGAAAGGGTTGGATGGTGTGGAGATTGTGAAGCAGGAAGTGGATAGGATTAGTAAGGAGAAAGTGAGAGCAGCAATTATGAGGATGAACAGTGGAAAGTTGGTAGAACCAAATGACATACAAGTAGAAGCATGGGGATGTTTAGGAGAGATGGCAGTGGAGTTTTTAACAAGATTGTTTAACAAGATTCTGGAAGGTGAGAGGATGCCTGAGGAATGGAGAAGAAATTCGGAAGATCCCAGGTGGATCTGTTCGCGTCTCGAGAGACGTCGCACTGTCCCCTCTGTTTCTCACTTACTCCTCCAGCCCCGCTGTGGCTGGACGCCATGGCTCAGGCATGACCGAGGCTGCATCTGTACGCTGAGTGCCGCCAGTTGGCGTTTATTATGGAGAGTGTGCTGGTACCGATCTTTAAGAATAAGGGAGATGTGCAGACCTGCAGTAACTACAGGGGAATAAAGTTGATCAGTCACACCATGAAGTTATGGGAAAGAGTAGTGGAAGCCGGGCTGAGAGAAGAGGTGACCATCTGTGAGCAACAGTATGATTTCATGCAGAGGAAGAGCACAACATACGCATTATTTGCTTTGAGAATGTTAATCGAGAAGGTCAGAAGGAGCTGCATTGTGTGTTTGTGGATTTAGAGAAAGCGTATGACAGGGTGCCGAGAGAGGAGCTGTGGTACTGTATGAGGAAGTCAGGTGTGTCAGAGAAGTATGTGAGGGTGGTGCAGGACATGTATGAGGACAGTGTGACAGCAGTGAAGTGTGCAGTAGGAACGACAGACTGGTTTAAGGTGAAGGTTGGATTGCATCAAGGACTGGCTCTGAGCCCTTTCCTGTTTGCAGTGGTGATGGACAGGTTGACGGACGAGGTCAGACAGGAGTATCCGTGGACTATAATGTTTGCGGATGATATTGTAATTTGTGGTGAGAGTAGAGAGCAGGTTGAGAAGAGCCTGGAGAGGTGGAGGTACATGCAGGGGGGAAGGTAAATAAAAGTCAGTAGGAGTAAGACAGAGTACATGTGTGTGAATGAGAGGGAGGGCAGTGAAGTGGTGTGGTTGCAGGGAGAAGAGGTGAAGAAGGTGAAGGAGTTCAGGTACCTGGGGTCAACAGTGCAAAGTAATGGAGAGTGTGTTAGAGAAGTGAAGAAAAAAGTGCAGGCAGGGTGGAGTGGGTGGAGAAGAGTGGCAGGAGTGATTTGTGATAGAAGAGTATCTGCAAGAGTGAAAGGGAATGTTTATAGGACTGTGGTGAAACCTGCGATGTTGTATGGTTTAGAGCTAGTGGCATTGAGTAAAGGACTGGAACTGGAGGTAGCAGAGCTGAAGATGCTGAGATTTTCGTTGGGAGTGACGAGGATGGACAGTATTAGAAACAAGTTTATTAGAGGGACAGCACATGTAGGACGTTTTGGACACAAGGTGAGGGAGGCACGATTGAGATGGTTTGGACATGTGCAGAGGGGGGACATGGGGTATGTCGGTAGGAGAATGCTGAGGATGGAGTCACCAGGTAGGAGGAAAAGAGGAAGGCCAAGGAGGAGGTTCATAGATGTGGTGAGGGAAGACATGCAGGTAGTTGGTGTGAAAGAGGCAGATGTAGCAGACAGGGTGGTATGGAGACGGATGATCCGCTGTGGCGACCCCTAATAGGAGCAGCCGAAAGAAGAATAAGAAGTGAAAAACTACACAAAAGAGACAAGTTTCAAGAGGTTTATAATGTACATTTATTGTATAGCATCTAGCTAGCCAGCTACAGATACAGTAGGACATGGATTCCCCCCAGTGGATGCCTGAAACAGCAGATTTAATTTATAAACCACAATAGCATTAGCAATTAAGTGTTTTAGGGCCATTACTAAGCATAATAATTGTTATATAAACAAAAGAACTGCAATGCAGATCTGCTATATAAATGAAATTATGAATGTTTACTGCATTTTTTTTAAAGTGACCACTAAGTTTTCCTATATATTCCATATTTTGTCTCATTTGGCTCTTATAATAAGCTCCACTCTTCTGGGAAGATGCTCTACTAGGTTTTGTGAAAATTTGTGGAAATGTGTAAGTACAGTCAGGTACTGATTTAGGTGAGAAGGTGAGGACACCTGGGGTGCAGTCAGCATTCATACTCATCCCAAATGTCTTCAATAGGGGTTGAAGCTCTATATCAGGAGATCTTCCACATCATTCAACCCATGGAAAGCATATTTTCATGAAGCTGGCTTTGTGCACAGGGACATTGTCATGATGTTTGGGTCTCCTAGTTTGAGAGAAGGGAGAATTTTGTCCGATACAATTGTGTGCCTTGAAATTTGTGGCAAAAGTTTGGGGAAAAAAAACGCCACATATGGCTGAAAAAGTCGGGTGTCCCAATACCTTTGGGTGTAGCATGTATGTAACAAGTGAGACGAGACGAGACGAGACGAGCGAGAAACGCATTCAGATATCAAGCAAGAAAGAAGAGTAAAGAAATATGAAACAGATTCTGTGTCTATAATGGAATTTGACAATACATAATTTGGATATGCTTAGGTAAACATGTGTGTGTGTGTGTGTGTGTGTGTGTGTGTATGTGTGTGAGTCAGCTTCTTCTGACTCTCAGGTTCCAAACCCCCATGTCAGATGGTATCAGCTGGAACAGCTTGTAGCAGGTGGAACTGGTCTTACAAGCTTGCAATGCTGGATCTCCTGGAAGGAAGGAAGCTCACGTCCAGCACATGACCCGATCTGTGAGTTTCCACGCATGGCACCATCCTTATCCTGTCTGCCAAGCATTTTCAGTGTGCAATGTTTATTCGCTGCTCTGTTAATGCTGCTATTAATAGCTCTGTGTACACAACTGCAGAACATTCAGGCGATTAGCAGGCTATTTTGTTTCCTTTCGTGAGACAGGTGTGCCTTTTCTGCACCACTGGAGGCTTGCACAACACAGTGAAAAAAAATCATGCTTTGTCGATTTTCCAGCACGGAATTTCCTGTCGGTTTCTGTCTGGTCCAAAAACAGCAATGTGACTTTGTTCTGGTTTATAATAATGTCACATGTATTGTTTGTAAGTTATATAATAAAGGTTCATGGAAAGATTCCTAGAGTGTTCTGAATTCCTCAGCTCTAGACAAGACTTTCCAGGATTAAATGTTATGTAAAAATGTAAGACAAAATGAATCTGCATATCTCTCTGTCGTATGTATGAATTTCTGAAAAAGGGTGGAAACACCTAGTCTTCTATGGTTTCTTTTATGGATGTTTCTTTTGTTTCTATGCAACAAACTTGTTAAAAGATGTGCTAAAAACACACATGAATTGGAAAGAGAATGACTGGAATAAAGTTCTGTGGAGTCCAAATGAGACTTATTAAGGAAAGTCAAAGGAATCCCGATACCAACATGGCAACAATTCTATACTTTATCAAACACAATGCTATTTTGTCTGGACTGCGGCTCATTGGAATTGACTACAAAAAGAATATGAAGCAAACTTTCAAGCTCTGTAAGCATTCTTCAGAGAGCAAACATTCGCCTGGAGTGTTATCTATAAAATATCGCCAAAAGTATTGGGTCACCTGATCTTTCCTGTTATATGTGGTTCTTTTCCTAAATGTTACCACAAAGCTGGGGGCACTCAATTGTACAGGACGTCTTTAGATGCGCTATAATACAATTTTGCATTCACTTGAACTTGGAAACCCAAACCTGTTCCAGCATGGCAATGCCCCTGGGCACAAAATGAGCTCCTTGAAGATCTGGTTCACATGCTTTGGAGAGGATGATGGGATGAATTGGAACGCTGACTGCACCCCAGGCCTCCTCACCTACATCAGTACCTGCCTTTCGTAACACCCTTGTGGCTGATGAACACAAATATACATAAGCACACTCCAAAATCTAATGGAACGTCTTCCCAGAAGAGTGGAGGAAATTATAAGAGCAAATTGGGACTAAATATGGAATGCAATGCTCAAA
Source organism: Silurus glanis (assembly GCA_014706435.1). Classification (NCBI taxonomy): domain Eukaryota; kingdom Metazoa; phylum Chordata; class Actinopteri; order Siluriformes; family Siluridae; genus Silurus; species Silurus glanis. Next base: position 1,670,079 of record JAAIIK010000173.1, read on the forward strand.
AATCACATACCATACTTATGACCAGGTGACCCAATACTTTTGCCAATATAGTGTATCATGAAATGGCCTGCCCAGTCACCACACATAAATCCTATCGAACTGCTCTGAGCTCAACAAGAAATCTCCAACTAGTAAAGAGAGTTTTACAAGATGCAACAGTAAAGTATTTTAGCTGAATGTTAGTAGAAAAGAACTGTCCGGGTGTTGAAAGTGTGTAATACTGTCCTTTATGCTAGGGGAGGATTTTTCAATGTAAATAAAGTGGAACATCTGGACATTTATATATTTATTTTGTCAAAGGAAATCCTTATATTGCAAAGGAAATCCTTATATTGTTACATGATCGACATGTTACATGTTTGTTCACTAGAAACAAAAGGAACACACATGTTTCACTCAAAAACCATAAAAGATTGTAATATTCTAATAGTTTCTGCATCAGTCCCATATCCACACAACTAGCTCTCATATTCAGCTATCCTATAGCATAGCTAAATGGTGTGTTTTGTGAAAACACACAGCGGCCCACAGATATGATTAGTCTGAGAGCACATGGTTCTTGGAAATGTTGACGTAGAAACACTATCACTGATGACATTCTGAGTCACACTTGCTGCATTACTCATTATTCTCTATAATATTCGTTATATTACAAGTTCCCCCCCCGGTTTCTTCACGGCTCCTGAAAACATATTTTATACTCCTTAACATTTTCTTTCATTTTAAAAGAGTGTGGAAATGTGTGTGAAGTGTCCTGTCTTACTTGCAGTGTGTGTTCCTGTATGATGCTGCAACAATGACCAAGTTGCTTTAAATGAGTGTCATAAAATGATGGAAATTCAAAACACGGATGCAGGTTCAGATACGTTTAATTAGGGTGCAAATATACAAACGAGGACAAAGAAGACAGAAAAACGCAACCCGAACATGAAGCAAAACAATGTTCAAATCATGGGACAACTAATGAAATAATGCAGTCAACTGTAAGTATTTATATACAAGAGCTAATTACAAGAAACATATGTTGGTGATCGCTGACACGTGAATCAGTCATGTGACATGCAGGGGCTGATAGGGAAATGTAGGCCATGGCATAATGTAAACGAAAGACCCAATATGACAACAATAGACAGTAGGGATGGTAAGATTCAGCGATTCGCATTGGTGCATTAGCAAAAAAGTTAACGAAGTGATGTGATTTAGGCCAAGTTGGCATTTGTATGGCGATGCATAATTTTTAACATTCCGTAAATAAAGGGGTTTTGTTTGTGGAAGGGCCATGCGTTAGAAGTCAGAAGGCACTAAAATAAATTGATTTGCTGTCTGTCTGAAGCAAAGAAATAAATGCAAAGTATCTGTACCATATTGAATTGCATAGCATAATACTTTTTCAATTCAATAGTATTGTAATAGGGGTGAATTATATTGCATCGCATCGCAGCTGCTATGTATCTTCAATGTATCGTCTTAGTTATGGAGACGCACATCCTTAACATACAGCGTTAACTGGATAAAGACTTGGTGGATCGCCTACATTTGAGAAACAGCAGCCTCATGTGGACGACATGCATCACTACAACAACTAGCACAAGTGATTAGCAGTAATTGGTTAACAGCATGTGGTAGTCAGGACATCGGGGTTCCATTGAGGGAGAGGAAAATGGCTGATCTTTTCACTTTTTACACACCTACACTTTTTCTCTCTATCTTCCTGAACAAAAAAAAAGAAATGCTCTGAATTTCCAATTTCTCGCCCACCAATTGTACACAGACCATCATTCTCAATGCATCCCACAGTGTTTTTAGATTAAGTTGTACATTGAGACACACATAGCCTGTTTTGTGTTGTTCTACTTGGATAGCAAGTTCATTCCTTAATATAATAACACATTAAGATAAAGACATTGTAGAAGGAGTGCATTATTACTGGCCTTTAGTTCGCAGGAGCAAAAAAAACACTTTCTGCTATTAGCATTACCCCAATGCATCATTTTCTAAAGATTAAAAATAATAATAATAATAATAATTTGATAAGTGATTAACCCTACCGACTTGGTAGAGATAAAACCACTATAAATGCTATACCTCTTAGATTGTAGGACAAAACTTTCCACCAATTTCTAACCACAAATCTTTCAAATAAAAAAAATCCAGAGCATGTGACTTAATCGAATATCATACAGCATGGATTTCTTCAAGCTGCATCACTTTTTTTTTTTACAAATAGCTCACAGTTTTCACCCGTATTTCACACTATGATGACAAATAATAAACCTATTAAAGCAGCAGTATGCATTTTATTCCCATCGTTAAATCAAAATATTAAAAGTTACGCTGTTGAGCTAGTTAATCTTTTTGTACAGACCACTCCTGTTACCCCTGCTAGCAAAAGAAAAAACTTAAGTGCCTTCAATCGCTGCTGTCAGGGCTGTCAATTGATTCAAATATTAATCAGGATCGCAACTTTATCGCACATTTTTATCTGTTCTAAATGTACCTTAAATAAATCCTTTTTTTATGTTTTATATTCTAATCAACATAGGCATGGGCAAATATAGAGAATGAAAAGTAGACATGTTTCAAAGGTCATAGATGTTTTTTAAAGAATCCATTAATGTCTATTAGACACATAAAAAAAATTTACATAGAAATACCAGGTTCCCAATTACTTCTCTTTCTTTGCACTAAACAATTTAAACATTCCTGTTTACTTTTTCAGATGACAAGGCACCTCGTAAAAATACTCCTTTAAATGTTTTACATTATGTAATTCAAACTGAAATTTTGCTGTTTCCACACGGATGGTTTTAGTTGCCGGATGTGTGCATCATGGCAGTTTTTGGTGCTTGATTT
>JAAIIK010000173.1:1682618-1697299 GCA_014706435.1 Silurus glanis
TGTGTGTGTGTGTGTGTGTGTGTGTGTGTATATGTGTGTGTGTGTGTATATATGTGTGTGTGTGTGTGTGTGTGTGTGTGCGTGTTGTTATTCAGTTGTTGAAAATGTTCTACTCTCAATTGACAGGCATAAATAAAATAAAATAAAATAAAATAAAATAAAATAAAATAAAATAAAATAAAATAAAATATTTAATAACAGCAAAACATAATGGATCAGATATAAAATAAAAATAACAATTATTTCGTAAAAAGATGTAATTATTTTAATATATTAACTAAATATTTTATAATAAAATCTTTTCAAATATTTACATGTAATGTTTGCATTTTTCACTGCGATTTTTTTTTTTTTTTTAGTGCAGTTGATTGGTGCAAGCTGTATTTTTATTATTTATTATATGTATTATTTTTTTGCATTTATTTCTTTATATATATTTCTTTTTTTATTTTAATTTTTTTTTAAACACTTCAATTCTTTTTAAAGCTTAGTCATTCAAAAAAGTACTGGATGTATTAGCTGGTACTCAAACCTGCAACAAAAAAAAAATTTATGTCCGCATAATGTCCCTAAACCCCTCAAGTTAGCAGTTATTAAGCCACTCATTAAGAAATCTAATTTGGATTCAAACACACTATCAAATTACAGACCCATTTCAAATCTCCCATTTATATCTAAGATTTTAGAAAAGATTGTGTCTGCCCAGTTATGTTCCTACTTACAAGAGAACAATATATTTGAAGAGTTTCAGTCAGGTTTCAGCTCCATGATAGCACAGAACCCGCTCTAGTTAAAATCAATAATGACCTGTTTTTAGCTTCAGACCAAGGCTTCATCTCACTGTTAGTTTTGCTAGATCTTAGTGCTGCATTCGACACTCTGGATCATGATCTTCTCCTAGATCGCTTACAAAATTACAACAGCATTCAGGGAAAGGATTTAAGCTGGTTTAAATCCTACCTGTCCGATCGTTACCATTTTGTAGATTTAAATGGAGAGCTATCCAGGTTAATGCAAGTAAATTATGGGGTGCCACAAGGTTCAGTTCTAAGACCCCTGCTTTTCACAATATACATACTTCCCTTGGGAAATATTATTAGAAGGCATGGGATTAGCTTCCACTGTTATGCTGATGATACCCAGCTATATATCTCATCAAAAACAGGCGATACAGCTCAATTAACTCGGATAACTGAGTGTGTTAAAGAATTAAAAGATTGGATGACTCATAACTTTCTATTATTAAATTCTGATAGGACAGAGATTTTGCTCATCGGCCCAATAACCAGTGCACAGAAGCTCCAGCATCTCAACCTGCATTTAGCATTTAGAAGGATGTTCTGTAACTACTAGTTACAGTAAAAGACCTGGGAGTTATTTTAGACAGCAACTTGTCTTTTGAAAATCATATCAACTATATTACAAAAGCAGCTTTCTTTCACCTTAGAAATATTGCTAAACTAAGAAACATGTTGCCTATATCTGATGCAGAGAAGCGCGTCCATGCATTCATGACCTCCAGACTGGACTACTGTAATGCATTACTAGGTGGATGTCCTGCATCATTAATAAACACGCTACAGTTAGTCCAGAATGCAGCAGCCAGAGTTCTCACAAGGTCAAAAAATATGACCATATAACCCCAATCTTATCGTCCCTACACTGGCTTCCTGTTAAGTTTCGAATCGACTACAAACTACTGCTACTTACTTACAAAACACTATCTATAACACGCTCCCATTTATCTTTTCAGTCTTCTAACGAGCTACAATCCCTCACGCTCCTGGAGATCTCAAAACTCTGGACTTCTAGTAGTTCCTAGAATAGCAAAGTCCACTAAAGGTGGTAAAGCATTCTCACATTTAGCTCCTAAACTCTGGAATAGTCTTCCTGACAGTGTTCGGGGCTCACACACACTCTCCCAGTTTAAGCGCACATTAAAGACGTATCTTTTTAGCAAAGCCTACACATAACACACATCACATCATAACCTTGTGCTCCAGAACATCTGATCACATGCACATTAGCAACTTGTGCTTGTTAATATCATGAACAGCAGCTACGCTAATTCCTCTCCACTGCTTCTCTTTATCTACCCATCCCAATGCATCCTGAGGTTGCTCCAGCTCCAGTCACGTCCCACCTCATGAAGATTTTGACCTTTTAAGAAGTAGAATCCGACCCCCAAAACATCCTGAACCATCTAGAGACGTATTAGCGCCATTTAGATCCCACTTCATGTGGATTTTGGACATTGGACCTCTTTGAGTGTTTAAAGGCTCTGGCAGGAGAAGCTGGTGTTGGATCTGTGATTATCGCAAATGTTGAGCTATTTTATGAGTTGCTCAGTAGCTCCTGGCTCCATCATCTCAAATGACTGTATGAGACTGTAGAAAGGACATTACTCATAATCTTACATTCCAGTGCTCATGTTAGTTCTCACTTTCCAGTGTTCTGTATTGTTTAAGGATTTATAATCACACTCTTGATATCACCCAAATGAGGATGGGTTCCCCTTTTGAGTCTGGTTCCTCTCAAGGTTTCTTCCTCATAACATGTAAGGGAGTTTTTCCTTGCCTCAGTCGCCATGGCTGCTCATCAGGGATAAATACGCATCGTTCACCTTGACTGTTAAATTCTGTAAAGCTGCTATGAGACAATGTCTGTTGTGAAAAGTGCTATAGAAATAAACTTGACTTGACTTTTACAATGTGCTTTAGATATAAAAGAAAGTACATTTTTCACCTCTAACCTTTTTTTATAATAAACCGATTCTATTAATTCTACTGATTCAACAGTCTAGGCATCAAAAAGTTCATATAAGTAAACATGCATGCCACAGATTGCCAAGCAAAGCATTTGACCTTGAATATAAGGATGTCATCACTGTTCGAGTCCTGCCGCAAACCGTGCTTCCAAGGTATGCTGAATTTGGTGCATTCCTGGTTGACCCACTGAACGCCAGGGTATCGTCCACTATCGATCTGCTCCTTTAACCAGGGGATGAAGAGTGGTTTGGGCTGAGCCATTGGGATATTGTGGTGAGTTAATATCTGGAGAAGGCAAAAATCACAACATCTAGATTACTTTAGCTCCAATTCCAAAAAAGTTGAGACGCTTGGAAAAGTATAAATAAAAACAGAATTCCATGATTTGCAAATCTCATGAGCACATATTTTATTTGCAATAGAACATAAAACATATCAAATGCTGATATCAAACTCTAATAGATAGTATTATAGTAGTAGTAGTATGCGGATTAGCATTGTTTTGCTGTAATAAGCAGAGCCGACACTAAAAAAGACATCGTCTGGATAGACGTATAAGTTGCTCTAAAACCGGCCTGTACCTTACATAAAATGAAAGCTGCTCATTCCACAGGCCCTACTGGTCCAGAATAAAATTTTTTTTTTTGGCCAGGCGATGTAAAGGTTTACTTTACTTGAAATAATCTTAATCTTTACAGTTGTTTACATTACTGTCGATAATCTATGGTTTACAGTTGTTTACAGTACATTGTTTTTGTTAATAATCTATATTTTACATTTGTATACCGTACTTTATTGTAAATAATCCACAGTTTAAAGTTATTTACATTACTTTACTGTAAATAATCTATGGTTTACTGTTGTGTGCATTACTTGATTTCAAAAATCGATATTTTTACAATTGTTGACAGTGTTTTCTGTAAATAATCTATATTTGAAATAGGTATAGAGTATTTTACTGTAAATAATCTGTGGTTTACAGATATTTACAGTACATTGTTTTTGTTAATAATCTATATTTTACATTTGTATACTGTAATTTATTGTAAATTATCCACAGTTTAAAGTTATTTACATTATGTTACTGTAAATAATATATGGTTTACAGTTGTGTACTGTACTTTATTGTAAATAAACAGTACTTAACTGTAAATTGTCTATATTTTACAATTATTCACAGTGTTTTACTGTAAATAATCTATGGTTTACTGTTGTGTGCATTACTTGATTTAAAAAAATCAATATTTTACAATTGTTGACAGTGTTTTACTATAAATACTCTATATATTAAATAGTTATAGAGTACTTTACTGTAAATAGTTTATAATTTACAGTTGTGTACATTACTGTACATAATCTGTTGTACAGTTGTTTATATTATTTGGCTGTAAATAATCTGTGGTTTACGGATGTTTACAGTACATTGTTTTTGTTAATAATCTATATTTTACATGTGTATACTGTACTTCACTGTAAATAATCCACAGTATAAAGTTATTTACATTACGTTACTGTAAATAATATATGGTTTACAGTTGTGTACTGTACTTTATTGTAAATAAGCTATAGTTTACAACTGTGTACAGTACTTAACTATAAATTGTCTATATTTTAGAATTATTCACAGTGTTTTACTGTAAATAATCTATGGTTTACTGTTGTGTGCATCACTTGATATCTAAAATCTATATTTTACAATTGTTGACAGTGTTTTTCTGTAAATAATCTATATTTTAAATAGGTAGAGTACTTTACTGTAAATAGTTTATAATTTACAGTTGTACATAATCTTTTTTTACAGTTGTTTGTATTACCTGACTGTAAATAATCTGTGGTTTAACGGATGTTTACATTATTTGACCGTATAAACATATATTTTACAGTTGTGCACCATACTTTACTATAAATAATCTATATTTTACAGTTTACCTATAAATGATCTACGGTTTACAGCTGTTTTCATTACTTTATTTTAAATAATCTATGATTTACAGTTGTTTACATTTATTTACTGTATATAAAAAAAAAAACTGGTTTAGACACATTTTACAATTTTTTACAGTCCTGTCCTGTAAATAATTTACATTTTACAGCTGTTTACATTAATTTACTGTAAATAATAAATATTTTTACAGTTACTAAAAAAATTTACACTAATATTACTGTACATAATCTTTTTTTTTTATTTTTTATTGTTTAATCTATACTTTATACTGAATACTGTAAACTAAGTCTCGGCAGCCCTGTTGCTGTAGTAATAATCATATTCAGTACAATATTTCACACTGTACTGAAATATGATTCATAAATTGTTTACAGTGCACTTTATGAATGTGTAAAAAAAAAAAAAAAAAAAGAAACAAAAAAGTACAAAATATACAGACATCAGACTCAGACGGAAATAAATATCATTTACACAGAAATCCTTATTAACTTTCCTGTTTGTTTCTAACCGAAGAGGAACCTGGACCTGGACCTGGACCTGGACCTGGACCTGGAACCCGAACCTGGACCTGGAACCCGAACCTGAACCCGAACCCTGCCTTCGAACCTGATTCATTCATTGATCCTGGTTCAAGGACCCAGAAATACTCGAGCACAAAGCGACCCATTAAACTTACCTCATCAGGGTGAAGGACCAGGCCTGGAGTGCTGATGAACACACCAACTGAGCTGAACCTGTGCGAGAAAAAGACGGGGATTCCAGCCGGTTTACTGACCGAGCACGCTTGTGGCTGGGTAACAAATCACTTTAACACAAAGGGCACTCGGTATCAAGTGTACAGAAGAGAGTTCTTGAATGATCTGGGTAGTGCGCAGGTTTAGTGCGCAGGGAGGCGGTTGGTGATCGAGCCCGCGGTTCTCTGGAAATGCGTCGGTATTAGTTTCGCTTTCGGGTTTCAACGTCACCGCTTTTTCACGACTCAGGAACTACTTGTCCCTCGGCCTTGTCAGGGCTATCAACAGTTTTTAACACTTAATTAAACAATTAATAATTTATATTCGTTAATTAATCAATTAAAATGTGATTGATTACGGATTGCTGCGGTATAAGCGGAAAATGGCATTTTTTTTGCCGCATCACACACACACACACACACCCACCCACGCATGTGCACACACACACACACACACACACACACACACACACTCATTACTTCAATAAATAAGAAAGAAAAAAAGGAAGCAGGAGTTTCTTTTAAACAAATGAAATTATTGATATGTAAAAGCTTTCTGTTAAAATCGTTTGTTTTAAGGTTTGTTTGTTTCTATTTTTCTTTCTTTGCTTGTTTGTTTGTTTGTTTGTTTGTATGTTTTTTTCTGAAAGGAGTCCACTAACAGGGGCTTTTCTGCCATGAGAAAGTGTTCCAAACGGAATTTCCGGAAACTTTCCGGAACGCTTTGAGTGTTTGAGCTTAAAATAAATTTTTCAATTATGTGTGAATTAAAAGTGTGATATTTATCACTAAATTGTTGCAAATTGTTGTGTTTAAAGTCAACATCCATTTAATACCAACATGAGCCCAATCATCTCCCTCTGCACATGCCTTTCTGCAATGTGGAAGGTCATCAGGACCAGCAAGGCCTTCTCTGCTGGACTAATCTTTATCACAATCACAGACTTACGTTTTAATATATTCTTGCTCATGGATATTTATTAAATTATTACCAATAGTCTTTTTTCTTTATTTCATAGATTTTCTCTCGGGTGTGCTTCTTTATCCGAGTGTAATTTTATGTTAGAGCTTCTATCCAATCAGATTTCAGCCATCAGATCATGTTTTGTCGGGGTCAAAGAGAACTGTCTTAATGGAGAAATGAGCACTGGGGACATCCTGCCGCTTTAACCAATCAGATTTGGCCTTGCTCACTACAGGGACCTCTAGCAGGCGCCTAATAACCTCAGCATGTTCACATTCTGTTATTGGATGGTCAGAGAGTGCACTAGTCAGCTCGCAAACCAAATCTGTAGCAAACTGCACAAGCTCAAACCTATTCTTGTGGATTTTATAATTGTTTTTCATTTCTACAACAGCTGACAGAGGAGAAGAAATGGATTTGGTCGCAGATACATGTACATTTACAAAATGGACTCTTTTCAAGAGAAACTGGACATTGTAGTTAATGTCAACAGACTGCTACATTGACTCAGGACTACAGTTTGTTTCTGATCATCATCACTGTATATCTTCAATAAATGGACATTCGGTTCAACCCAGATGAGGATGGGTTCTCTCATGAGTCTGGTTCCTCTTAAGGTTTCTTCCTTATGCTATCTCGGGGAGTTTTTTCTTGCCACAGTCGCCACCGGCTTGCTCATCAGGGACAAACTCACTTTTAAAGAACCTATGAATTTTTTATCACCACATTATCTGTGTAAAGCTGCTTTGAGACAATGTTCATTGTTAAAAGCGCTATACAAATAAAAATGAATTGAAGTGAATTGAATTGAATTGTGAGAAAAGTTCGGCCAAAACAGTTCAAAACAGTTTTTTTTTTTATGAACTGTTTATATTTTTTCTGTGTTTTCTTTCTTGTAGAATTTTCACAAAAACACACATTTTGCTTTCATTTCTAAGCCAGATGAAATGCAAAACAAAATAAAATGCAGGGAAAGTGGGCGGTCATTTTATGAGGTTAAGGTTAATGTATAGTGCTGTGGCTCCAGTGAAAGGAGACTTGCTTTAGTAATGACATTTATTCTTACTGTATGAGATTCCTGTGTGTGATGCAGCGCTCTGTTATACTGCATTTCTTAATAATAATAATTGTTTCTATAGTCTTGGTGTCATAATGATGGTACTAAGAGGTGGACTGATTCAGGTAGGACAGCATTGAAGGCCTAGGGGTTGAATACTGTACACCACCTAAAATAACACTAAGTCCTTATTTTATGTCACGGGCTGCTTGGAGGATTCAGAGTAAGAATTTCCTTGTGTGGTGTAGCAGACTGTTTCCTTACATATGACCATAATCTTGAATAAAAATGCGTGACACAACGTTTATTAAACAATTAAACTATTGTAATTTTAACATTATTGTAATAGTTTCTTTTAACAAGTAAAAACTTGTTAGCACATTCATATGAATGAGTGTTTGTTAGCGTGGCAGCACTAGCAGGAGGTTTTTCGCCATGAGAAAGTCTTAATAGCATATGACATTCATACATTTTTTTTCAAATGCTGATAAACAAACAAGTGATTGTAACCATAACTATGTATGAATGAAAAGCATGACATTTAATACTAAATGAAAAATGAGTGCAAGTTATGGTTAAAGCTAACGATTAGCCATTTAGTTGTGCAACAGAATTCAAATATTTTAATTATAATTGTATTGTAATGGTTTTATTTTACAAAAAAATGTGAAACATTTATATAAATGTGTGTTTGTTAGTGTGACAGCACTAACAGGATGTTTTCTGCCATGAGAGTCTTCATAGCAGAGGATTTAGTATCTCTAAAACATACATATATTTTTTTATTGCTGATGACCAAGCAAGTTTAAGTTTAAGTTTGTTTAAACGTAATAATGAATGTAAAAAAAAGGGTGGAATTTAATACAAAATGCGAAACAAGGGCAATGTTTTGTGGTTAAAGCTAACGATCAGCTGTTTAAATGCCAGACATGGCGTGTATTAATTAATTATTAGAATTATATTTGTATTGTAATAGTTTCTTTTAAAAACTTGAAAACATGGATATGATTTTTTTTGGGAAGGAATTCAGTGACAGCAATAACAGGAGGCTTTCTCTCATGAGAAAATATTAATAGGAGACATTTATAACATTTATAAAAAACACTTTCTTAAACACTCATGGACAAACGAGTGTTTATAAATGTAACTATGTATGAATGAAAAGTGTAACATTTAATGTCCAAATTGCTGTGGAATAAAATATTTCAGGAGCTGTTTAATTCAATGCTGTCACTAGGAACCAAGTACACAGATAAAACCACTTCCTAGCCGCAGGTGTTTCTCATAACAAACCCATAACAAGAAGGTAATGACGTGTTGCTGTTGTGTTAGAGGGAAACAGTCATTCGTGCAGGGCTTTGATCCCAAACTGGAAAAGCGATCTTCGCATTGCTTATTTTCAACTCGTTCCATGTCCTGACGTGCGCTTATAATTGTTTTAAACGTTATCAGTTGTATTAATTGGAGGCCATTTTTGGACAAAGTGCACGGTCCCAGGTCTGGTCCTTGAGGTAGAAACCTTGTACTTTAGAATCCTGATTCCTCTCATAGCCCTTTCTGAGGTAAAAAATTAAAAGAAAGAAACTCAGATGTGCATTACAGGCGTAAATCCCTGACCTGTGGTCTCAAGAAGGAGATTTATATAGATTGAAGATTCAAAATGGATTGGAAAGTCACTGAGAAAATGTACAAGATCTGTCCGTTTGAAGGAACACATGCTGAATTTCAATAAATTCCCAAACGTTGTAGTTCCCCCAAATTTCCCTGGCTTGCGCAAGACCTCAAAAAGACAAAGGTAGCTTCCACGTTGCTTTTGCTACGTTATCCATGTTGCTGAATCAGCCTCGCCTTTGTTTACAGAGGACGATTCAAGCCTGGAGCCTGGTGGAAATACCCGAGCAAAACTGGAATCCTCCAGGCAAGAGACAGGAAGTTATGAAAGATTTCAACTGAAGACCAGAATGCCGGTGTGTTACAACTTGGAAGTGAAATGGACTATTATTATACCATGTTTTTAACCAAAACTAACTACAGTTAGGTCATTATGGAGGAAAAGTCTTTTTCTGTTTGACCTTTTCACAAAGTCCCTGAACAAGCGTGGACTTTTATTACTAGCATTTTGGTATTTTTGAAATGAATTACTGACTAACTTTGTTTTTTAAATCATTGATGAGAAAAAGATAAACAATAAAATATTAACAGTTCTTCACTGATTCATCCTGACCCCCTACCTCTGGATGGAGTTCCTTCCTTAAAGACCAAGTGTCCATCACTGAACCTCAACAATGATGGAACTGTAATGAATGGGCATTCAGGTTTGAGGATTAGGATGGGTTAATTGTTGAGTCTGGTTCCTCTCAAAGGTTCTTCCTCATGCCATGTCAGGAGTTTTTCATTTATTTTCACATTTGCCAGAGGCGAATCCACATTTGCCAGAGGCGAATCCAGAGCGACTTACAATCATCTCGTTTATACAACTGAGAAGTTGAGGGTTAGAGGACTTGCTGAAGGGTCCAGCACTGGCAGCTTGGTGGTGCTAGGATTTGAACTCACGACCTTATTATCTGAAGTTCAACACTTTAACCACTGCACTTACCTTTTTTTTTTCAACTCACTTATATTCTCACTTATAAGGAACAAACTTGTACATTCCAACTTTATACCCTCTTTATCACTGTAAAGCTGTTTTGCCTACCGTTAAAAGGGCTCTACAAATAAAACTGAATTAAATAATAAAATTTAAAACATATCTTTAAACAGAGTTATTTCAGTAAATCACAAAGTCAAGGTTTCTACACATTTTTCATTTCAAAACTCCATACTTTTCCAGACTCAAATATGCAAACTGCCCTAAAGATTCTTAAGACCATATTTAACATCTGAAATGGTTTTTAATTCCAACTATAACATGCATTAAGTTACAATCTCTGATTTGTAAGAATCAAAATATCTGATGTTTTCAATGTATTTAGTCGCACAGTCGGCACGCTGTACTGTCATGGCAACTGTTGCCTCACAACGTAACAACCAATCACAGCTGTGCAGATCCAGTCTAGCGACGATCTTTTGTCAGCGATGAGAGTCTGCTCCCAACTCCACGAAAAAACACCGTTGGCCCTGTTCACACTAATACGCGTTCTTTTGAAAACGCGTATTTTTCTCTCCATTTTAGCCTTCTGTCCACACTGAGAAGGCGTTTTCAATTAACGAAAAGGTAGCTTTTTGAAAACTCTCTCCGAAGTTGATACATTTGAAAACGCTGATTTTTTAGTCATTGCTGCGACTTTTTAAAGAGGCCGAAAGTAAATAAATGGCAGGCGGAAATTACGTAGTTCAAAGCGTTTTTGCAGATGCAGTTCCAGCAATCAACTATTGGTGCCAATTTATCAGCAAAAGTCAAGTTTATTTCTATAGCGCTTTTTACAACAGACACTGTCTCAAAGCAGCTTTACAGAATTTAAGAGTTAAGGTGAACGATGTGTGTTTATAACTGATGAGCAGCCGTGGCGACTGTGGCAAGGAAAAACTTTCTTAGATGGTATGAGGAAGAAACCTTGAGAGGAACCAGACTTAAAAGAGAAACCCATCCTCATTTGGGTGATATCAAGAGTGTGATTAAAAATCATTACACCGATACAGAACACTGGAGAGTGAGAACTAACATGAGCACTGGAATGTAAGATTATGAGTAATGATCTTTCTACAGTCTTATACAGTCATTTCAGATTATGAAACCAGGAGATACTATTTGCCATCATCATAGATCCAACACCAGCTTCTCCATGCCAGAGCCTTTAAACACTCAAAGAGGTCCAATGTCCAAACTCTACATGAAGTGGAATCCAAATGGCGCTGGTACGTCTCTAGTTGGAGACCGATGAATCGGTCGACCTCTAATTTACAGCAATACTGAAGAATATTTCCACATTAAAATGTTTTTGTTCTGTTGTTTTGTTCTTTTTGTTTTGTCCACACTGAGACGGCGTTTTTTGGAAACACGAAAACGTAGCTTTTTGAAAACGCTCTCCAACGTATATCAATTCGAAAAACACAATTTTCGCGTCGCAATGTGGACTGTTAAAAATGGAGGCTCTCGAAATGATGCGGCATCTTAGGTTTTGCTCAAGTGTAGTACATGAGCGTTTTCAGACGTTTCAGTGTGGACGAGCAACTTTTGGGAAACGACTTTGGACGTGGACCGTTTTTAGATGAAAACACCCTTTTCAAATGTATCCACATTAGTGTAGACAGATTTTGTTTAAAAAAAAAAAAAAAAAAGTTTATTACAAATTCATAATTTAAGATTTTAGAAAACCGAATAGGGAAATAGTAAGGGAACACTATAGTTAGGTTTTTTTTTTCCAATACTAATCCAGACAAATTCAATTACAAATTCTTACTTTTGAAATTCTTACCATACTTTTCCAAAATTCATAGGAACCCTGTAGAAAAAAACCTGAAAACAAATTCAATTCACCAGCTGTATAATGAAAAACACATGTGGGACGAGGCCTTCGCTGCGATAATCACGAAAGCGAAACTGATATTTTTACGAGACATTATACGCTCCTTGATTTTATTCGTTTTGTCAAATACAGGAATAGTCCATGTACAGAAGAACTGTATTTTCGAGTGAAGAGCTGTACAGTATTTACACAAAGGCTTTTTTTTCTCCTCCAAAAGAAGCACAGTATTAGATTGTTCCAAAATAATACTCATAATACAGACAACGGACAAACAGTTAAAAATGGAAAAAAAAAAAAAAAAAAAAAAAGGATCCTATTTAAATATTACTAATACATAAAATTTTTTCCCTAGTGGGAATCGAATGCTATAATTAGCTCTTATTTTCATGTCCATCTTCTGAAGAATGCACTGAAATAATAATACGGCTTTGCGTAGCGGAAAGATATTTCATTTCTTTCTTATGCTCTTACAGACGAAAAAAAAAAAAAAAAAAAGCGATGCCACCAGGTGTGAGCGCCGACTCTTCACAAGCCTACAGGAAGACGGCTATGAATTCGACATGTTTATGTTTTCTTTTCTTTTTTTTTGCCGCCTGGCATCAGTTACGAAATGAATAATGAAGCATTGCTGCTTTATATTGTATGTGCAAGCTCCTGTTAGAAATGTCTTTATATAAATAATAGAAATGCACGTATAGCTCTCTTGGATCACTTGGTAAGTGTTTAGCTTTTTTCCCCCCCTTTCCCGCGGTCAGTTTTCCGGCACGGCACTCTTCACTCGTTTTTTTGTTTTTATATATATATATAAAGCGCAACTGTCGCACGCCTTCGACTCTTGAAAAAAAAAAAAGAAAAAGGAAAAATGCAGAATAAAAGTTTGCAGTCTTAAAAAATAATCTGTGTAAAATTGTAACAGACTTCCTCCTCATGATGTCTTGAAATTCCAAACGTTTGCCGTGTTTTTTTTTTTAATCAACGATAAAACTTTGTACAGTATCCTACTTTCAGTCATATTCGGTTTCTCGTCAAAGGTCAGTTTCATTGCGGCGAAAGGGGGGCCAACTACTCCGTCTTTCTGCCCTTGCCCCAATCCCAAAAAATTGGCCACATCTATATATGTTCTTCTTTTTCCCGAAAAAAAACGAAAAAAAAAACCCATGCTCTCAATGAAGCTCTGATTAGTTTGCTTGCCAAAAGCTACCTGCTGAGAGGAGCCTCTATTGCCTGGTCATGTATCACAATTGTCTTAAGAAACGCCTTGAGAAAAAAAACAATAGGAGAGGACCGTGGGGGTTAAAACAAATCCTTTGTCCCACAAGAGCCTCTGCTGCATCTTCAGGGCTTGTCCTTTGTCTGTCTTTGCTCCCCCCCCCTCCATCTTGAATGATTTCGTTAGGTCAGGCTTTGGCACTGTGGGTCATCAGTTCTAAGAAGGCGTTAAAGAGTGTGTCCAGCCAGCTCTGGTTGGCCATGCACTGCTGAACCACCTCCTCCTGCCCGGGATCTTCTGACGCCTGTTCTATAGTGTTGGTCTGAGAAAAAAAAACAAAAACAACAATAAATAAAGTTCCCATGATTCCTTGTTTGCGTTCGCTATCGAAATATTAGACAACGTGTGGGTGCAGTTACCTCTTTTTTGCAGATTAGGAAGGTGTGGTATTTGTAATGGTGCAAAGAATGGTAAAAGCTGTAAAGTCGACATGTCTCGGTCGGCAGCTTGATGTCCTGCGTGAGAAAAAAAGGGGAGAATGCTATGAAAAGTCAAGTTTTAAAAACAGCTAATTGATTTTCTCGTGTCCTATTACACTATGTTTTTGAGTTAACGTCAAAATAAACGAAATTCAGCTATTCCCGGACAGATGCGTTCTGATGACCCCTTCGTAACTTGAAAAATATCGTCGAGACATGGCCTAGCCTATCCAGGAGTCTTAAAGAATGGTGATCAGTATGAGGACGTTTACTGTGATATGTTGCTAATTTTACAAATTACAGGACATTATTAAGCAAAGCAGAGCAATTGAAAGTACTGTAATATATAAATTATATAGTTTATGGGGAAAAAACAAGCAGTAAGTAAGTGCGCTATGTTTTAGTGTCCAGCAACGGCGGTACAAACGAATCAAGAGCTTAAACTAGGCTTTGAAACACCCAAAACAAAAAATACTTGCTTTTGGGGACATTTTAAAACGCTTAACGTGGCTTAATAGGAAAAGACGGTGTTCTTAAAAGACAAAACTCAGTCAAACACATTAATACTAAATCATACTATGTACAGACAAGCAGATGAGTCCAGAATACGGAGGTAACACGTTTAATTACGGGTTGAGCGGTTTTTTATCCCATAGAAAACTGTTAAAGAAAAAGTGTTTGTCTGTACAAAGTATGCTTTATTATTAACAATGGCAAGAGTAAAGGCATTGTACATGGTGAGGAATGCGTACATCCTGGCAGCGTCTCAAAATACCGTCCAGAAGTTAAAATGGCGTGTAAAAATGTAAATATTTTTCAAATTTTGTCGTATAGCTATTGTTAACTCGGGGACTACCTGTACCACTTCTATATTCAGATCAACGAATTACACAACCTCCTTTATTTGAACAGGAAAAAAAAAACAACACTGTGTGTGTGTGTATAGATAGATGTATAGATGTATAGATAGACAGACAGACAGACAGACAGACAGACAGACAGACAGACAGACAGATAGATAGATAGATAGATAGATAGATAGATAGATAGATAGATAGA
>JAAIIK010000173.1:1697309-1711563 GCA_014706435.1 Silurus glanis
AGATAGATAGATAGATAGATAGATAGATAGATAGATAGATAGATAGATGAATATAGATATACAGTACATCAAGGTTTGTGGAGAAATCGGGGGCACATCTTCTTTTTATATATTAATTTCATGCCAATTTCATGTCAGCATTTAATACTTTATTGACTCTCGTGTTCTGCTGTATGTAGGGCTGTATGATCAATATTTTGTCCAGGATAATATCGTGATTGTTGTTTTAACGATTTGACGTAATCGAGTATATCGCGAAACCCAAACAAAACACACCTACAGAGTGCACTTACGTTACGTGATGAAGCCTAGTAGGTTAGACTCGTGCACATTTCGAGTGTGTTCTTTCACCGCATGATTCGGTCTATTAAAATGCGTTCAGAATGGTCACAGAAAATGCGTACATTTATATCACTTTATAGTTAATCAGTATCACATGAAAACTGACATTTTTCTCCAAAAATCTGCATGATTACAAATGTGATATTTATTTTATTCAACATTTCAATAAACAAGAAATAAATATTAAGAGACTGTAACGCCACATTGTTTTAAAACCCACACTGCCTGTTTTAGATCGATTTCCCCAACAAAAACGATTCCGAACAAAGCCACTGTACTGCTTTGCGTCTCTGAGCAATCGTTAGTGAGTCATTGTGATTGAACTGAATAATTTAAACAGGTGATTCATTCATTCGCAATGAATCACTTATTAACAGTGACTGGCGGTTTAATTTCACATTTAAAGTCCTTTTTTCTTTCTTTTGATAATCTCAAACATCAGTATTCAACATTTTATGTTTAAAATATCAAAACATTATTTATGCACTTGAAACTGCAGGTTAAGGCATGACATGCCGGGGTGGTTACCCAGTGGTTAAGGCTCTGTGTTTGGATTGGAAAGTCGGGGGTTCAAGCCCCGGCATTGCCAAGCTGTGGCCCTTGAGCAAGGCCCTTAATCCTCTGTGCGCCAGAGGCTCCTCATCATGGCTGTCTTTGCGCTTTGACCCCAGCTTCTGAGCAAAACAGGATATGCGAAGAAAGAATTTCACTGTGCTGTAATGTATATGTGACGAATAAAGGCTGTTTTATTCTACATGTCCCTCTGAGCTGCATTAAACTGTGCAAATGCATCTAAACACCACTTCAGATGCAGCTTCTGATCGATTTTATTGATAATGGTTTCATTTACTTGTTAACAACCAAAATGTCATTATTCGAATTGACTGATAAAATGTACGTATTTGACTAGAAAGATAGAATGGCTTTATAAAGGTAAAATAAATGCCCATAAAAGGTACAAATTAATTTAAACTTAATCTGTCACTGCTGTGAACTGACCACCACATAGAATATTAAGATGGTACTAAATTTTGAAGAGTCAGCACATCTTTTAATCATCATTATCGATAAAATCCTAAAAAATATGGAGATATAATTTTTTTGTCAATATCGCACATCCCTAAATGCGGGGTATTTTTTCAAATAAAAAAAAGAAGAGAAAAAAAACCCCAACATTTTGTGTGTGCCAATTTCCCACAGTTCTTTGATTTGCAGCTTTTTTTTTTGAGTGCAACGATAAATTTTACTCGCACTGATTCTGCATTATTGTAAGTTATCGGTCAACAACAACAGCTAGCAGATAAGCTTGAACTTGAAAAGCTTCCCGCATCATTCAAATCGAATGTATTGGAGCATTTCCTTGCTGTAACCTTTCTTGTAATAATGTAAAGAAAATGATAACCCCAACGAATTGCGTTCCATTATATGTGGCTGATTATGTTTTGAAAGAGAACAATTTGATACTGATGATATCTAATTTGTTTCTCTGCATCTTTTTTGGACTCACTGCGTTTTGTTCCAATACTTTTGCACACCACTGTGCATGTGTATGTTCGTATACGATTTAAACGTGAGTCAAATCAGACATCGGAATATGCTGGACCTTCCGTTTCGCAGCACGTGTTGACTATTCATTAAGAACAAAGATGAAGCATGGACAAAAAGACGGGGTTGGAGAGTACCTGGGCCTCAAGCAGCTAATTTCTGTCCTGTTTTGTGTGGCAGAACAGTAACTGGATATTGGGTACCATAATCCATAGTGAATTATGAATGCTGATCTCTACCTGATACTTGTACTGTGAAGCAAACCCAGTGCCTGCATGGGAACATGGAGCTCAGTGAAAAGGCTCTGATCAAAAGGTCAGGGGTTCAAATCCCAGCATCGCCAGCTGCCACAGTTGGGACCCTTAAGCAAAGGCCTTTACCGTCCGTGGTCTAGCGGCGCTGTAACACGGTTGATCCTGCGCTCTGACCCCAGCTTCCTAAAATCGTGGGATCTTTATTTGGCAAATGCCCTTATCCTTACATTTATCTCATTCATACAACTGAGAAGCTATGGAGTTCGAGGCCTTACTCAGGGGCCCAGGAGTGGCCTCATGAGAAGAATTCAGGTTTGCACCACATGTCACAGTACCTGTGATTTGGGGACACTCTTCTTGACCCGGTTCAGAGTTTTCCGGTTATAGCACTCCCCGCCTAGTTTGACCCTCACGGCTCCCGAGTCCAAAGGCTCTGCTGTTATCTGAGGAAAGGTGTTTAGGGCCTCCTTCAGGGGCAAGAGTGATAGAGGGAGAAAAGTTAGTGCACAGAAGGGTAAATAATGTGAAAAGAATTTAGTAAAGTCACAGTGATACCTGATGTTGGGGGTTCATGTTGACTCGCTTTAGAAGCTTCCTCTTCTGCTCGCTAATAATGCTGTCGATCTTGCGCATCGGAGGCAGGTAGAGTTCATCTGGAGAAGCAGCAAAGGGTGATATTAAACTAGTTTAGACTGACACGGCAAAGCAATCTGTACTCTTAGAACCCTCGTACCCTCTGTGTCCTCCAAGGCCTGGATCATGTCCGGGTCCAGAGCGGTACTGACCAGCATCTCCACATAGCTCCGGTACATCTCGCGCATGGCTCGGGTATTGAGGCCTGCTCTGACAGATACTGCAAGAAACACACCAGGTTACAATAACACACACACACACACACACACACACACACACACACACACACACACACACACACATAGAGAAGTACTAAAGTGTTGGCGCTCACTCTCATCATCGCTGGCTGAAGAATCGGACTCGGATGACGACGGCACTTCTTTCAGCCACTTCCTTCTCTTCTTCGGCGGAGGCTCGGCCTTTACTTTTGCGGGCTGCTGTTTTGCGGCCCGCTCCACCTTCCTGTCCACCCCTGTTGTCCTTTTGTCCTCCTTCTTTGCGTGTTCTGTTGCAGCTGCTCGTTTCTCCGCCTTATGGGGCGCCGGAGGTGGTGGCATTTTCTTCTCTTTGTCTTTCCTCTCTTCTCGCTCCTTCGTTTTGGTCACCCTGTCTTGCTGCTTAATGTTGTTCTTCTCTCGGGCCTCACCACACTGCTCCTTCTCTTTCGCCTTTTCCCGATCTTTCTCATCTCTTGCAACGCGAGGCAATGTCTGGTTGTTAGGGGGTGGGGTCATCTTTGCGACTGGGTGAGACTGTGACTGGCGTCTGTACGGTCACGGGAGAAGGATTATTGAGGTGCAATACTAAAAGTAACTGAAAAATACATACTTCTTGAAATGACGTCAGTGATATTTTAAGGAAATTGACGTACCTGAGTGTCACGGACGGCCTGTGCCAGGGTTTGCGAGAGCAAACTCTTACGTAGTCCTTCTTGTTCACATTCTCCAGGAATTTCACATAAAGTCGCTGGTACCGTTTTTTAGCGTCACCAAAGTAACCGAGATACTGGGAAGAGAATCGATCAACAAACAGCTCAAATGAGATCAGCTATAAGGAGCATAACAGCTAATTACATATAATGTGAGAGTCTAATCCCGCACTCATCTAATGCACAGGTCTGATTTATTGGTTCTGACACTTTTCTCAGCTTGATCATTTAAGTCTCACATTTGGGAACGACTTACATTGCTAGTCGCACAAAACTGCCTCTGTCCATCCTTAATTTCTGGTGCAAACTTCTGAAGCAGTGCTTTCTGTACACGCCAGATGGGTGGAGGCTCTCGACCCGTCTGCAGCGCCAGCTGGTTACAGAGAGTCAAAATCAGATCAATAGTACTCGTTAACGAACGCGTCAATACACAGACATCCAACTGTCTTAGTTGGAATAAAAAATTAATAATAAAAAAATTATAATTTATACATTTCTCTTGTCAACCGCTGGCCAGAGTGAGCATGAGATGCTTACATGCTGGCAGCGTCCCAACATACCATACAAATATATATATATATATATATATATATATATATATATATATATATATAAAAACACGTAAACGCAACACGCCACAAATTTTATTCACGCGCAAATAATGCAGCTCACATGTCTGCTTGAACATTTTTATTTACAAATATTAATAAATAAATAAATATGTAAGAGGCGAAATTAAAACCTTTAACGCAACACACATTATTCACAACGTCCTTTCTTTACTCAGACATGAAAAAAATGTTTTTTAATCACTAAACATTTGTTTTACTGATGCGCCAAGTCTCAAATCAGGCACCAAAATCCGCCTTGATGCACACATCTGGCAATTAAAACCGTCCGTGTGGAAACAGAAAAAGTTCCGTTTAGTGTCCTGATGATTTACGTAATATAATACACCATAATTACTTTAAACCATTTACAAGATAATTTTGTCTTCATGCTGCATGTTAAGTATGGTTTTAATAATAAACATATATTTGCATAAAGCATCCATATTTGTATATATATATATATATATATATATATATATATATATATATATATATATATATATATATTCTCTATATTCTCTAACTCACTAACAGCAAGTGGTTAGAAACGAGCTTGTACTGGTTCCAAACAATTCCCCGATGCCCCAGGGTCAAAACTGGTTCCAAAATCCCATGTTTCCCTCCACCACCCTATATATACTGTATATGTAACAAGGGTGTAACATGTAACAGTACACGTATTCAAACCAAACCGTGTCAATGCATAGTTTTCTATTCGGTGCACATGTGTAGAGAATGCAAGCCTTCTACGCGTGTTGAACTGAGTTAAAATCTGAGTTTCCTCACGGACATATTTAGTAGAACCGTTAAGTACAACATATCTTTAGAAAAATTTTATTTTAATTGTAAAGCCCAAACAAATACATATTTATGTACACATCTGTATTACCCAAATGGGGTCTAACAAATGTAAACTATTTAATGAAATTTTTCCATTTAATTATTTATTAATGTTTATTCTATTTTTATTTGTGCAATTTAACTGACTAATTAGTGTATTCAATATAATAAAAACTGTTCAGCATTAATTCGATTAATTGTATTTTATTTTTATATATTTTATTTAAAATGTTTAGATTGTTTTAAAAATGTAAACTGTTGATGTTCACGAACGTAAATAATATTAAACAA
This sequence comes from Silurus glanis, assembly GCA_014706435.1. Taxonomy (NCBI): domain Eukaryota; kingdom Metazoa; phylum Chordata; class Actinopteri; order Siluriformes; family Siluridae; genus Silurus; species Silurus glanis. Next base: position 1,702,754 of record JAAIIK010000173.1, read on the forward strand.
CGTTAATAAAAAAATGTTTTGCATTTCTTCTCCCAAACTGTACCGAAATTTTACTGAACTATGACTTAAAAACCCGAGGTATGTACCAAACCGTGAATTTTGTGTGTACCATAGATGGATGAATGGATGGATAGATAGATAGATATATAAAATTGTTTTAGCGAAATGCAGTAGGTATGATGTACACTGTACCTTGAGAGTTTTGATGTCTTCTATCCGTACCACAAATTCATCTCTTTCCCTAAAGATACCCTCTCCCCCGCTTTCACTCTCGTCCTCGTCGGTCTCTCCTGTAATGGCAGCTCCGCTCTGTTTCTGCGCCAGGTGCAATGGCAGGATTTGGGGTGCTGGGGGTTCTTCTGGAGATGGAGGAGCCGGAGCGGGCTGCTGAGGTCGAAGGGGACTCGGGGGTGTGGGCGTCTCCAAGGGTGGAGGAGAGGCTACGGGTGGAGGGTGAGGAGGAGACAGAATGGGTAAGGAGGGGGCAGGAGGGCTGGCTGGAGGTGAAGACTGTTGAACTGGGGGTTTCTGTGGTGGAGACGGGTTGTACTCCAGGTCAGGAAGGGGTGAGGGGAGAGAGAGGGGAGGAAGAGGAGGTGGAGAGGGTGAAGACGAAGACCCAGGGGATGATGGAAAGAGGGGTGTAAGCGAATGAGGAGCTGCTGTTTGAGAAGCTTCTTTAGGTGAGTCTGCAATTTAAAAAAGGAATATTTACCTCAGTAGAGCCGCAAAATAGGAACAATATAACAAATGACACAATTCTGAGCCCTCTTTACATACCTCCTACTTTCGGAACACTCAGCAACTCCATTTCTGGGACTTTCTCGTCTATTCGTTTGTCTTGCTCTTCTTCCTCGTCTTCATCCTCATCCTCGTCTTTCATTTTCTCCTCCTCGATCTCTTCGCCTTGCTCATCTCTGGATAATATGGCCGATTCCATGGACTGTGTATGTGAAGAAGACTGCGTGTGCATAGGTGTTGAGGTCTGTGGGCTGAGGGAAGGTGGTGGGTGCGTTGGGGTCAGCGGTGTAGGAAGAAGTGGAGGAGGAGGTGGAGGGAGAGAAGGCGGTTGCATTGAAGGGGTGCTTAGTTGTGGCGTGTCGTATAGAGCAGAGATGGCCGAGGAGATGCTCTTTTGGAGGTCTTGGTTTTTCCCCACCGAGTCTTCTTCGTCTGAAGAGAACGACGGAAGCGTTTCCAGGTTCCTCTTCAATTCCTCATCCAAGCGCTTGCAGGGACTTGGGCATCCACCCAAAGACAGGCCTCCATCACCTTCACTGTCTCCATAACCAGATGATGTTGCAGGTGCCGGCGGAGGAGGTGGTTGAGGAGATATAGGATGTATTCCTCCACTTTTTCCCGGAGATGAATCGTCGTTCCCGGAGCTGCTTCCTGGCCTTTTCCCGGATTTTAGGAAATCCAAAAAAGAAGCCACGAAACCAGTCTTCTCAGAATCTTTCTCTTCCATCTGAAAAACACCAAAATACACAAATTAAAGACGAGTAAACTAAGACTCATGGGTAAAAAAAAAAAAATGCCTTTCTCTCACATCTTGTGTCTTGGCTTTGTTCTTGTCGATAGGTCTGTTCATATCGGGCACTCCTGGTGTCCCTGGACTCAGACCCAAGGAAGGGGCAGAGCCCACAGAACCATCTGAGAGGGCTGGGTCAGTACCAGACAAAGAATCCGTGCGCAAGAGGGCGTCAGAAGATGACATGGTACCAATAGGAAGTTTGATCTATAAAACATAAGATTAGACATTCACCAGATGTACACATATTAATATTCCTTGTCATTAAATAAGTACTTAAAGGGTACATGGGGTAAATCCTCCTTCCCAACTTGCCTTGATAGGTTTGATTGGCTCTTGGTGCTGTTGCTGCTGTTGTGGCTGGTGATGCATTTGCTGTTGCTGCATGTGATACATCTGACTCTGATCTTTATTGTCCATCATCGAGTCATCTCGTCTCCCTCGGCCTCTGCCCCTGCCTCGACCTCTACCTCTCTCGGGAATATACCCCGTTCCGCATTCTCCCATCATGGCCCTGGAATGGTGGGGCTCTGGCAAAGGGCGTATGCGTGGGCGGCCACGAGGCCTCGGAGGACCTTCGCGTTTGGGCTTGGTGGGCTTCCTGCCTCTCTTTTTGGGTCCTTCGTGGGGAAGTAACTGTGGAGGTGGACCAAGAGAGGGATAACCAAAATCCAAGTTGTCCATTAGGGGGCTCATCGTTCCACTGCCAGATTTCCGACAGCTGGAAACAAGGTCAGGAATCAGGTCAGGAAGTCTTCGGCTGTTTAGTCGAATGTCAGCTGGAACGTCAGCCTTATCTTCATCATCCTCAAACTCATACTCCTGTGCATAGCTCTTTTTGGGAAGAGAATTAGGATCAGGTCTTTCCTTTAACAAGTGAAAAGAACTGGACTTCAGAAGCTTTTTGGGACGAGATGAGCAGAAAATTGGAGATGTAAGTCCTCCAGATCCGGAGCCAGAACCTCCGGAACTCACCATCTTGGCACCAGATCCTTCCCCAACATTCGCTCCACTTGCCATTACAAGACTTGCAGGCTGAGACTGTATCAGTCCAAGTTGTTCTGTATTGACTGTTGATGGAAGTTCGTGTGTCTTCAAGGAGTCGAGGTCAAGGTGCATGGTTCCATTATCGGATTCTGCAAGATCATGGCAGTACTGCCCATAATCTTGATCGCCTGGGTGGCCGAGCATGTCGTAGCTTGCGCCTGAATCATCTCCTCCACCTTCTGCAGTTGATTTGATGCCCTCCATACCTTCTTGACCTGTCTGGGATTGAGAAACTCCATCTTGTACCTGCCCTGTTCCACCAGAGCAGCTTGACTTGTACTCCTCTGGGCAGAACATGTCCTCCATGCCAGGAAAGAACGAGCGCTCTTCGTCTGGAAGTAGAGAGTCCGGGAAACAGATCGATGTTAACGGGACAAACCTCTGGTTCTGATGGGACTGGTTTTGATTCATATTTGACTTCACTGCTGAGCCCCTCGAATCGAAGTGATGGTCTCCTTGATGCTGCTGGTCAAGCTGATTGGGAGGAAGCTGAGAGGAGTGAGACTGCTCTTGTTGCTGCACTGTCGCTGAAGCGGACTGAGAAGCGAGGTGGTGATGGCTCGGTTGGGTTTGATGCTGAGGGTGAGCATGGTGGTGGGAGTTCTGGTGTTGGGCTTGAGTTTGTTGCTGTGATTGGTGGTGGTGATGGGATAGGTGATGCCCATGAGAAGGAGCAGACAAGCCCAAATCAGGCTCAGAAAGATATGACTGCAACTCAGACGGATGATGTTGAGAGGGATGGTGAGATGAAAGTCTCGGCTGATCCTGCGATCTGTGTCTCTCAACACTTGCTCCAGTTCCAGCTCCAGAATTTCCTCTTCCTCCTTCGTTTACAGCCCGATCGTCGACCATGCCTCCTTCCTGACTTGAGGTTCGAGAGAGGGAGCGCTCCAGCATGTCCAGAGAAGACACTGTGGTGGATTTTGAATGGTTCTGGTCCTGCTGCTGAGAACTATGGCTATAGTGGCTGGCAGCTTCCAGAGCTTGGGTCTGGAGTTGAATCTGGAGTTGAGATGCTTGAGGCTGGGAATGGGTTTCTGCCGCTGTTACTCCACCTGCTGCTTCCATTAACGTTTGTTGGCTTGCAGTGTGTTGCTGTTGCTGGGTGTCAATTTTGTTGCGGGTCGTGTGGGAGAGAACCGACTGTAACAAATGCGGAGGATGGCGGGACTGGTCAGTTGGAGACTCCATCAACGTTTGTGATTGCGTCTGATGCTGCTGCTGTTGGTGTTGTTGCTGATGAGATTGGTGATGCCCTGATTGCTGTTGGTGGTGGTGCTGCTGCAGGTCGGGTGTCTTGCGTATGTAAGCCATATCGGCCGACTCTTGAGGCTTCTTCTGAAGATCCATATGCGGATGGGAGTGCAAGTGAGAATGTGTTGGTGTGTGCGGAGTGTGTTGATGGTGAGAAGAAGGGTGTTGTGCGATAGAATGCTGGGAATAAGGATCACCCCGACCGTAATGGACCACAGAGCCCATTGAATCGTGGTGATGATGCGAATGCGAATGAGTTGGATCTGGGTTCCCTCGCCCTCCTCCATCTGTGACAGATCTGCTGTTCTTCTGTTGTTGATGTTTGTGTTGTTGTTGATGTTGCGTTTGGTGCTGATGCTGCTGCTGCTTTTTCAAAGACATTTCCAACTGACTGTCCAGACCTGCTCCATTCCCCGTTCCTGACACTGCAGCATTCGATGTAGCGCTGTGAGTTCGAATAACACTTTGAAGATGATACCGTTCCTCTGAGCTCTTGCCCATCTCGTAGGACAAACCCTTGCCTCCGTCTTGGGTTGGAAGGACTGGTTGTTGTTGTTGTTGTGTCGACTGTGTAGAATGATGGCTTTGAGGGGGATGATGATGGGGGGGTGCTTGAGGAGTAGGACTTTGCGCCTGAAGTAAATGTTGAATTAGGAAATCATCGTCATCGTCGTCTTGTTGCGGTCGAGACTCGGTCACGCCGAGCAGGCTCGTATCAGACTTGGTTTTGGGAGGTGCGGAGGGATGGTACGACTGCGACCGAGGTCCTCTGGTGTCTGGGTAGCCTTGCGGGGAGGGTAAGAAAGACGGGGAGAGAACCGACGACAGGTATTTGTTGGATCCTGTTCCAACGGGTGACTGGGCAGGTCGTGATGGAGCAGGAGAATGCAGACCTGGGCGAATGATTCCAGAGTTGCCGGATGGAGATGGGCTTGAATCGGGGATATGGTAAGACCCTCCACTACTGGCAACATTACTTCCACCTCCAGTACTCGTGCTTCCTCCATTGCTGCTTCCGCCAGCTGTTCCTCCTGAACGTACAAGCGCAGGAGAGTGTCCTGAGGCGCCATATCCCATGGAAGGGCTTCCAGCTCCTCCTAACGATGGAGGCAGTGAGCCATAACCTGAATCTGTCCCGTACACTGATTCTGCAGAAAACGACTGGCTTCCCAGATTCCCGTATCCTTTAGCTACTCCGGAAGTCCTAGCCGAAGGGAGATCATGTGGAGTTTGTGGGGAACTGAACCCTGCATATGACTGAGATAAGTGTGATGGGGGCTGGCTGGGAGAGAACGATTGTGGCTGCTGTTGGGGTGGGGTCTGGCCTGTCAGATTATTCGATGACTTGACTGGTGCTACTGGAGAGCCATAGCCTGAGAGACACGCTTTCGGAAGGCTCTGTTGAGAGGAGTTGGTACTCGGAGCAGGTTGGGAATGTGTTTGCGAAGGAGGCACGGACTGGGTCGGAGGCTGCTGCCGAGAGGACGCGGATGCAGACGTGGAGCTTGGAATAGAGTTTGACTGGCGCGCACTGGCAGACGCAGAGGAGGAAGAAGACGACGAGGAGGACGATGAAGCAGAGGAAGCAGAAGGTGGCGTATGGGGAGTTCTGGAGGACGATCCGGAGCCGGAGGAAGAGTAGCCGCTACTGGAACTGCTTTTCGCCGCCTTCCCAGGCCCGCCAGTAGATGACGATGAGGAGGACCCATAAGATGGCTGTATAATGGGTCGGTACTGCTCAGTCCTGGGGGAAGGCTTGTGGTCGGAGGAGGGGCTGTGTTCTCCTAACGGACTGCACGAGAGACCAGCGTGACGTGGATGAGGGGCCTGCTGATACCCAGACACGCCGCAGCTGAGGTAATGCTGAAGGGGATGAGGTGTAGAAGAGGGAGCTTGTGCTGGTGAGGGACGCTGGTAGTGCTTAATGACGCTGTCTTGTCGTGGTATGGTCCGCTCTTGCGAGGCTGGCTGAGGTGGAGCTGGAGCAGGCGAGAACACTGATGCACTGTACAACTGTGAGGACTGGTCCTGAAGCTGCGAGGACAGCAGGTTAAACTGGTGGGACTGCAGATGGCGCGCAGAAGCCGAAGCTGCCGAGGACGCCTGAGCGGAAGTCACACCGCTACCGCCACTAGGATCATGGCTCCCACGGTAGGCTGCAGCAGCACCCTGAGATGACAACAAGCGATCGAAGCCCAGACTTGACTGCGAGGGTGTCTTAATGTGCAGCAGAGGATCGTGCGGAGACAGCAGGCCGTTTGAGGTGGGGCTGAACGTAGGAGTGTCCTGTAATGAGAGCGAGGGGGTCACCCCAGGGAAAGAGCGTCCGGAGAATGAAGCTGGGTGCTGGTAGGCTGATAAGGCAGATGATGATGGGAATGATCCAGAACCAGAAAGAGCACCAGAGATGAAAAGCTCTGCAGGGGCAGGTGTATGCATTGCTAAAAAAAAGAAAAAAGAAAAAAAAAACACAAAATAAATTGAGTATTAAATAAACAAACAAATCAACAAAAAAAAATTCCAGTCCTGGTGAGCACTAAATAATCAAAGCGTGGAACCGCAGCATATCCAGAAGGGATATGGTCATTTGTATGCCTTCAAAGTTGTTGCTATAGTAACCATGCGCTAGCCTCTGTGTCTAAACGTTCAGTAACATGTGCATTATTTATATCTGTACGCTTGAACTTGGCACTCGACGATCGTGTCAGAACTTACCGGTCTGCCAGGATGGAGTGCGAAACTGTGAGAGAAGAGAAGAAGCAGAAGGTGGTGGCTGTGGTCCTCTGGACTCCAGAGCTGAGATCAAGTTCATGACAGAAGGATCTGGGCCCGAAGGACTCGCATGGTGAAGCCCGGCGTCAAAAAGCCCCGATAGGCCTAGGGAATGGGATGGAAAGTTCAGATGCAGATACTTTGCATATAAATGCGAGACGTATAACTGAAAATTTGCACTGTAGGATTAGAAATTCCTATACGAGATCATGTGACTGCACAATTACAAATTTTCTGAGAACATCACTGTTGCTGTCAGTAATTGGATGAGGGCTAGGGCCTGAGCAGCTTGGTGGTGCTGGGATTTGAACTCATGACCTTCTGATCAGCAACCCAAAGCTTTAACCACTGAGCTATCACCTCCCACAAACAACAGAAAAAAAATGCAACAACAAAAAGAGCTTGCACATGGCACTGTGAAACTGTAGTCTCACAAACCCATTACTATCCGTCCAGGCAACACGTGTATAATATAACAAGGTTCCTCTGAAGGTTCCTGACTAAATAGTACTCATCGCACAACACATCACCACTCCTGCTTGCACATGGCAGCCCTATTCCGCTCCTTCTTCAGCCTCTGGCACTACCATTGCTATATCGTATTATCATATTATTTCTATTATCGTTTTTATTTTATTACTATTAATCTTGTGCTTCCCCTGTAATATTTTTAACGTTTATTATCAGGTACCTAATTTTTTATTACATTGTTATATTGTATTGGTCTCTATTAATTATATTTACTCTTGCTTACATAAACCTCTCAGCTACCGTCAAAGAAAAAAAAAAAAACTCTTATTTGATGTGTAATTTTCACTTAAAAGAATTAGTAAGCGGGAGGAAATGCACACACACCCAAAAAACAAAGCAACAGAAATTTCATTTTTAGTCAGCAGTCTAAGATGTTCATTTATTTAGATGTTTGGAGGTGGCACTAGATTTTGGATCAGAAGGTTGTGAGCTAAAATCCCAGCACCACCACCTTAACCCTCAACTGCTCATCAGGAAGTCACTCAGGATAAGGGGGCGTCTGCCAAATGGTATAAATGTAAATATGAACATCTACCGACGTGTGCCAATATACGTTAATAATAATAAGGAAAAAAAACGGTAACACCTGTGGCCCAGAGTTGGAAGTGGTAGACAAGTGGTTAAGTTGTCAGCCTTTGGCACAGAAGGCCATGAGTTCAAATCCCAGCCCCACCATCAAGCTCCCACTGCTAGGTCCTTGACCCTCACCGGCTCAGGATTAGGGTCTTTGCCAAACGCCGTAAATATTTAATAGCTGAATGTCCACTGACATGTACCAATATACATGAATAAAAAAACTTTTTGGACTTTTGATCAGAAGGTTGTGAGTTCAAATCCCAGCACCACCAAGCTGCCACTGCTGGGCCCTTGAGCAAGGCACCTTAATCCTCAACTGCTCAGTGGTATGAGGAGATAGTTGTAAGTTGCTCTGGATAAAGGATGCCATGAATCTGTCGCTGAAACTCAAACGACGGTGCTCTTGTAACCTAGAAAACCATTGTGTGTCGCGACTAGTCTTCTTTCCTCGATCATTATCCTGTTTAATACACCAGTTCACCCCCGAGACATTAATCAGATTCTCCACCTCTATGTCCTGCCTCCACCCTCACCACACCTGGCCACCAAGAGTAACCCCGTTCTCCAAGGGTACTTACGATGCTCGACAAGTATAAATGCAATGTCACTCACCCAAGCTCCTCCCGGCCGCACCCCACGCCCCGCCCTGTCCAGAGCTGCCGGGGTGGTGATTGGTTGCATAACCTTGTAGGGGATGAGGAGTGGCATAGGCTTGTCTGTGGAGGAGTTCAGACTCTGGATGGGAAGATCTGGAGCTCCCATACACCAAACTGCAGAGGGGGAAAAAAAGTATGGCATAATTTTGACATACATCTAAACAATTTGTTCTAATGTCATGGAATTTGTGCAACAATGTCCGATTCACTTCAATTTTGAGCTTATAAATATGAATATAAATGTAAAAATATGCACACACACACACACACACCTACAAGTTTCACCCCTCGTTATTATTATGACCAAGGTTAATTATAACAAAGAATCCGAATCACATTATTATACTGTATAACTTACTGAAATACACTTAAATATATGTGTGTGTGTGCGTGTGTGTGTGTGTGTGTGTGTGTGTGTGCATATTTTTACATTTATATTCATA
>JAAIIK010000173.1:1721563-1783509 GCA_014706435.1 Silurus glanis
ATATATATATATATATATATGCAATGAATTGCAATGAATTGACGAATGTCAGTGGACGATAAGTGGGAATGTGTACATGAAGGTCCTTGGCCCAGATGGATCAGAGTCCTTATGTTTACTCTGACCAGTCCATTTCTCCGACCCGGAGTTTACAGGGGCATATAATCTGTATAACTGAGAATATAACTTCTGTCCTGTTGAGAAATTGTCCTTTTTGCATTATTGGTATTTTGTGCACCTTCCTTGTAGTGTTCAGCTGGCGAGCCGAGAACAATCTTTCAGTTTATTAACAACATACGACTTCATTCGCTTGCTTTAATTCTTTAAAGGGAAAAAAAAAATGCTAGGCGTGAAGACTCAAAGCACAAACAGACATCCATTCTGTTCCATAGCTTTCGCAGAGGACAAAGGTACATGTCTCAATTCATTAACACAATGTCAGTTTTTCCAGGATTTCCAGTTTGTTTTTTCCATCTCTCTCTGCAGTACAGTATTTCCGTTCTCTTCCCAATTCTACAAATAAACAAATTAAAAAAAATATGACATTCCTGACAACCTAAAGTCTTGCAGCAAGGATAGCGGAGATCCATTTAGTTTATTGTTAACTGTTTCAAGTCCACTCTTGTCAAAGAGTGTGAGTCCTGATGCTGTGTATGAAGCAGTTTCAGCATTGTACGGGGAGAATATGTTACTTTTTTTTAATTCCCTAATCAGATGCAGTCTCATGCTTTTCAGTTACCGGTGGGTCATTTTGAGGCCAGATTTAGTAAGAATGCATGCAGGAGATACAATCAAAAGTCGCTAATCATGTGGAACATGTGGTTTCGGCGTGCAGAAGCATGAACCGTTCGACGGATGTGATCTGGTCGAAAAGTCCAGCTGAAGCAATGCGAATCCCATCCTATTAGGTGAACAAGTGATGTTTATAGTACAGTCAAAGTGTGAAACCACTTTTTTTTCGAAGGACGTAGTGAGCCTAGCTTAGTCAAAGTGACACCTCTATTATCTTATCGGATTTTGATATATTTCCTTAGTTATTGCATACAAGTCAACAGACCGGTGGTCTCTGACTCTAGTTTAATCAGAGCGTTGTGTGTAGACATATTGCATTCAACTACAGATAATTGTTGATGCCAATAACACTGATCCACGTAACACGATAGCGAAGCGCCCGTGTCGCTTTCATTCAACATTGAATCCAAACGAAAATTCAAGATCAACCACCAGGACGATAAAGTGCATTTGGAGTTGAATGGGAATAGTATCATTTTTGAGTAGTAATTTGAGAAGAGAATATCTGAGCCTGATGAATCTATAGATATATTATGCCATTTTTAGCCTGTGAAGTAAATAAGTAACGATGGGTTAATCTGGACTCATTTAAGTGAATCAACCGAACTTAAACATAAGCATTAACATACAAAAACAACCATCCAGATATGCTAGTCTGTTTTTTAAATTATATTTTGCTAACCATCAATACATCCTGTGGGATTTTTCCTGTCCTTGTGTCTTAAGTAGGATATAAAAGTATAGGAACAAACTATAAGTATGTATTGATGTTTAACAAGCGATAAAAGCAATAAACTGTACTTTTCCATCCTTTAGAACAGTGGTCCCCAACCCCCGGGCCACGGACCGGCACCGGTCCATGGGCCAATTGGTACCGAGCCACACAGAAAGAATACATAACTTGAACTGATTCTGAAAGATGTTTTATTTTGGAAAATTACCGGATTCTCTCTGCCACATCTGTCTATGACTCACTCTTGATGCGTGACAAGATGCCTCGGTCACATGTCTTACCTACATCCGCTACCTTCTTAAAGGGGCTGCTCCGGCCACTAACACATAATACATTACCACTAAATTGAAACCCCCAAGCTAGCAAAATGAACAAAAAAACAACACAGTGGATGCACGTTTATTATTATATTTAGAAAATACCAGTTTTTATGCCGGTCGTATCATTTTATTTTGTTGTATTTATCCACCACACCTTAAAGGCCGGTCCATGACAATATTGTTTGACATTAAACCGGTCCGTAAAAATATTGCCTGACATTAATCTGGTTTGTTGCCCAAAAAAGGTTGGGGACCGCTGCTTTACAATATACGCTAGGTCAAAAAGTTTTGAGACTAGTTTTGTAGCATGGCAACAGATGGCAGCACAAGACTGCACGCACAGTCACAGGGAGCATCGACCTTCATAAGTCTGCTTGCCAAACGACATCGACCAGGTGCTGTGCAACTTATACTATTCTGACCACACGTATTACATCTGCTATTCTGACTAAGTGAGGCACCCTGTCACCAATCTCTCCTCACACGTGAGTTTCTCACCAGAAACAACACGGTCTAACTTCTGCACCCACCCTACTCGCCATATTTAGCTCCTGAGGACTTCGCACTCTTTCCAAAGATGAAGCTCAAAGGTCGCCATTTTGATGGAGCGCGATTCACAGAAGGTGCTTGACTTCCAGAACACATTCCAGAAGAATGCTGGGAGCTGTGGTTATTGTGTGTATTGCTGTGTGAGGGACTAGCTAGTCTCAAAACCTTTTGATACCACCTTGTATAGCCAGACATCTGTCCACACCAAACTATTACACCATATACCCCGCAAAGTTGAATTAACTGACTACCATTGCAATTTCGATTCACTGAAACTCAAAAACCTCGTACCTGCATTAGCATGACAATACCTTGCTGCACAAACGTTGGACTGGAAGAACTCGAGTGTCCTGCACTGAGTCTTGACCACCACCCCAGTGACCACATTTGGAATAAACCTGACCCCAACCTCAATACCTGACAAACAAAAATCCCTACAGGCACTCTCCAAACTCTTGGAACTCTTCCCAGAGGAGTGACGGCTATATAACAACACAAAACAGAACTAAATGACAATACGATTGTGAAGGTTTGAAGTTCCTACACTTGGTTAGGCCATGTATGTTCATGTTCCAATCAGTATTTACTGTAAAAATCTCAGTAAATTATGGGTAAAAGTGCAGCTAATGAAATATGATGAACAGTAAAGCAAATAAAATCTCATAACCCCTAGAATAATTGTCTAATTACCTGGTGTTTTACTAGCTAGTTGGTGGGGGTTTGTTTTTTTGCCACATCGGTAGTTCAGAATTGTATTTAATTAGCATGTATGTTAGGAGACTCCAGTGTCAGTGCTTTGTTACAAGCACGACATTTTTATAGCGTTCTTGTGCATATTTTGACACAAAGTCTGGACACTGGAGACTCCTTCCATATATGCTAAACAAATACAATTCTGAACCACTGATGTGTAAGCTAGTTTACAGTTGAAATGTTGGAATTAACTGGAGTTGAACTGATTTTTAATTGAATTTTATTAGAATTCATAATCTTAGCTTGGTTTATTGAACGTTAAGGCTCTTGCTCAAGAACCCAACCACGGTACATTGTTGGTGCTGGAATTTTAACACACAATGTTCTGACCTGTAACACAAAACCTTAACCACTGAGCTAACACCTAGCTTGTGCTAGGTTGTATTTTTCTTGCTATCTTGTAAGAATTTAAATAGTAAAATTGGTTTAATCAATGCAAGATACCTGCTAGCTTCCTTTGGTGGCTTAGTGGTAAAGGTTCTAGACCATCAATCTAATCCAGAAAGCACTGATATGGATGCAGATTTTTATTCCAACCAAGCAGAAGCCAAGAATCCACAAATTAAACCAGTGTAGTTTAGACTTGGTTCAAATTAAAGGGTAAAAAGTATTGTTCAAGAATCAAACTAGTTTGATTCTTGAACAATACTTTTTACCCTTTAATTTAGTCGTGTCCTGCCTGATTTTGTCACTTATAGTATATCAAATATAAAAGCACTTTTAAATGCAGATATGTTTTGAATTTGGTCATTTATTTCCAGTTTTTGACAGTGATGTTATTAATGTAGTAGATGTATTATAGATATAATATAGAGTATTTTATAGTTAAAATAGTATACCTTTATAAAGATTTAAAGTACCTAACTTTTATAGGCCACTGATTACCTTAGCTTCATGTCTTTAAAAGTATAAGGTACATTCACTTTCTGAGGTAAATGATATATATATATTTATCTAAAAGACTAAAAGGCCGCTTGGAGGAAATGTCTCAAAAGAAAATTTTGCTTTTTTTTATGGTTTTATGGTCTACAAGCAATGTAGAAAAATAATTAGTAAATAAATATAATAAATATAAATGGTTATATCAAATAATTATTTTATAGATGAATGTATAGGCTAATTATACTGTATATGCTATCTGTTGCTTAATCAATAAAAAGCGGTCTTGAACCTGATTAAATCTTGATCTTTTTTTATTTATTTTATATTGTTGTAGAACATATAAAAACACATTTTTTGAGAGACGTGTACTCTGTATGGCCAAAAGTATTGGGGCTCTCCTAGTAGTGGTTTCTCCTCAAACTTTTACCCAAATCTAGAGACAATTATATAATCTCTAGATGCGCTAGCATTGGATTTTCCCTTTACTTGAACTAGGAGATCCAAACCTGCTCCACTATGACAATGCCCCTGTGCACAAAGCCAGCTTCATGAAGATGTACTTTACATGGGTTGGATAATGAAGAAGATCTCCTGCTATAGAGCTCCAACCCTTTTGAACAACTTTGAGATGAATTGTTTACACCATCTGTACCCTTGGCCTCCTCACCTTCTCACCTACATCAGTACAGACCTGTCCTTACTGGCTAAATAAATACGCACAAATCTCCACAAAATCTAGTGGAGCATCTTCTGAGAAGAGTGAAGGTTATTAAAAAAGCAAATGGAGACTCAGTGTGGAATGGGATGCTCAAAAAGCACATACCAATCTAATCCAAAAACTTTTTTTTGGCTTTTTACTTGTCACATATACATTACAGCACAGTGAAATTCTTTCTTCGATGTTAGGAAGCTGGGTCAGAGATGATACCGTGCCCCTGGAGCACAGAGAGTTAAGGGCGTTGCTCAAGGGCCTAAGAGTAGCAGCTTGGCGATACTGGGGCTTGAACAACCGACCTTCTGAGCAATAACCCAGAGCCTTAATGGCAAACTGCAGGTTTTGACAGAATGACAGATAAACTGATAAAGGAACAAGCGACCATGTGAACGTTCCGTGACAATAAAATAAAATTAAAACCTTTAATATGTGCAACAAGTAATTTTTTACTACGTTAAACCTTGTAATTATTGGAGGCGGTGGTCATATAAGCAGAATAACACACCCCAGACTGTGCAGTTCCATAAGAAATTCCACACCAACGTGAATGATTTTTCATATAACTGCAGTGCGTTCTTACTTCTATAACTCTAACACCCAACAATGGATTACCAGAAACTCTGAACAATACGTGACCCACATATTGCTTGAGGAGCTTGCACTTTTAAACTAAATTACAGCAAGTGAATCACTTAAGTGAGTCGTAATTCCCATCAATAGCACATATAAAACATTATAATGCTATTATTAATATTACCCAAACGATAGGATTGAAGATTTTTTTTTTCCCAAAGAACTGATTAGTTTCTCTGTATTTTGATTAAGAAGCACCTCCCTAAAAAACTTCACAAGACTTTACCATCATGCTGTAGTGTAGCAGGAAAGCGAATGAGGGTTGTATATATATATATATATATATATATATATATATATATATATTTATATATCAATGTATATATTTTTTTATATATATAAAATATTTTTTTAGTTTTTTTTTTTTTAAATGAGTGTTGGTGAACGATGACCGGTATACTCTTCTGTTCAAGGCTGCGATTGGGTCCCATTTGATGACAGCAGACGGGTCCTCTCTTTGGCTGAACCTCTTCTCTGGAGTAAGGCTCCGCTCTCGCCTCGCTCAACCCATTCACAGCGGTCGGCTCCTCCCTCCGAGCGCCGCGAGTTCTGTCTGGTGGGCGTTCCGTGAGGACGGCCGTTCTTCTCATCTGCGAGAGCGAAAACGGGTCGTGTTGCTGTGTGATGAAAGCACGTATGGCTGTTCAATTCCTGTTCAAATTGTTTATAATGATGATCATTAAAGATGAAGGTAGCATATGCTCATCGGCCGCTTGTACATCCATGCATTTATACAATCAGCTAATTAAGTAGCAGCAGCACAATGCATACAAACCATAAAATTATGAAGAAACAAGAGCTTCAGTAGAAAAAGTATAATTGCTGTGAATTTGACCAGGTTGTGGATATTGATTTCGTGGAAATCAATATCTTCAGGTTTTACTCAGAATGGTGCAAAAATAACAACAACTAAAAACTAATTCAGAAAAGCTAGTGTATAGCAGTTTCTTTGTAAAGAAATGCCTTACTGATAATTGATGTCAGAGGAAAACTACTACTCAAACTACTTTGAGCTAACAGGAAGACCACGTCAACCCAAATAATCATTCACAATCTTCATAATCAGAAAATTGTTCCAAAAAAATGAGCATTAGCTGAAGCTCTTGATGTGCATCTGCACTGCTGCCACATCATTGCATAGAATATACACACATGCACATGAATATATTCACAGAGAATCTAGAAGGTAACGTGAAATTTTGAAACTAGGAGATGGCGACCCAGGGGCATCAATTGTTCGCAAACAGTGCAAGCTCGTTTCGAACCCGTTCCCATTAGTTATAATGGAGCAGTGGAGTGGTCCACAACGAGTGTTTACTGTAAAAACCTTTTATACGAATATCGATAGCATGAGTGCTGTCCAAAAGGAATTTCAGTCATTACCAGTTAGGACGTCATGATCGTGTCTTATCTGCTCATGCGATTACAACATGGGTGCGAAGAAACAGCTGAACATAGCGATGATGCGTGGTTCTCTTCGATTGGAGGCCACTCTGTGCAGCTTGGGACGGTTTCTCATCAACGCCTTGGGTGGTTCCATGAAATTCCGGAGTAAGAATGGGAGCCTTGAGGATGGACTGTAGTTAATGTCAAAAGACTGCTACATTGACTCAGGACTTGTTTTCGCTTTTGATCATCACTGCACCCCGCAACATCGTATATCTGCTATAAATGGACATTCGGTGCAACCCAGATGAGGATGGGTTCCCTCTTGAGTCTGGTTCCTCTCAAGGTTTCATCCTTATGCCATCTCGGGGAGTTTTTTCTTGCCACAGTCGCCACCGGCTTGCTCCTCAGGGACAAACTTACTTATAAAGAACATATTCACTTTTAATCACCACATTATCTGTGTAAAGCTGCTTTGAGACAATGTTCATTGTTAAAAGCGCTATACAAATAAAAATTAATTGAATTGAATTGAATAGAGCGGCGAGGGCTCCTCAGGATGCCAGCTTGATTTCCACCTTGATATTATCTGTTTTTATTTTATTTATTATCTGTATATATTATCAGACAGGACACAATCAAGACGTTCTAAATGGTAATGATACCGAAATTCCCTTTTTCCCCTGTCAACACCAATCAGACCTTGCCCATTTTTTCTGCTTCCAACACGACAACTTTGAGAAAAGATTTGCTGGTTATTACATCCCGTCCCATGGTCAGAGGTGCAAAACGGGGGGTACGCAGTATATGCAGTGCATGAAATCATTAATAATCCCACTTCTGGGTAATAAGGGAGGGTGAGTTATCTTTCAAGACTGGTTTGTCACAAGGTTTCTTCTTTGTGTTGTCTAAGGGAGTTCTTGTTGACACTGTTGCCATTGGGTTGCTTGTGCAGGATCTAAATCTATCATCCAGTTTTCCTTAACACTGTCCTATTTACAATATCTATTATTAAACACGACTAGAAGTTGATTGAATAGAATTAGAACGGCTGTATTTATACGCAAATGCTGTGTTTGATGTGATCTTTGATGCAAGTCACATAGTTGTAATGTATTAAAAATGGTACAAATGTGGTTCAATGGTGATTCGATCAAGTATTTTGTTTGTAATGTGCAGGCTTGATGTGTCTGCAAAAAAAGTGTTTGGCTGTGACTCACCCACGAGAGCCTGTACCGAGGGCTGGTCATGTGTGCTAAGCAGCTGGGCTTGAATCGTCTCCACCACTCTTTTAAATTTGCGACTTGGGCCTTTTTCAGCCCCCAAGCACCCACAGTCACACACACAGATACACATGGTTAGATATCTACAATACATACAATATATATATACAGATTTGCAAGAAATAGGTCATAAAAGGGCTCCCCACCTGATATGAGGGTAAAAGTGACACTGTAGATTCCATAATTCCTCTTTCCTTCTCTTTCTCTCTCTCTATCCCGTTCCCTTTCCCGCTCTCCCTCCGAGAAGGCAATATCCACCTGAAACTTGACGGGCTTCTGGAATACCGAAGGACCTCCGGAAGATTTATACTCTGCCCGGAAACTCGTCTGTGAAACCACACTGTGGCTGAGGGATGGAATCTGATGTTGAGAAAAGCGAAAAATTGGTATTTAGTGACCATTAGGAAGACAGTCACCAATTTTGGGTGTGTTTGGTTGCTCAACAGATAAGACAGATAACAGGTAAAGATACAGTAAATTTCCAATACAAATTCACCTTTCTTGCAAAGCTATAGCTATAAATTCTATAGAATTTTGGACAGCACATTGTATCATACATGGTTACAATGTGGACCTTCAGAACTGCAGCAAAACCAGACTCACAGACAGAAAGGCGTGCACGATATCCGCCTTGATCGAGCTCAGCGGTTTGTCTCGGATCACCACGAAGATCTGCTCCTCCTTCTCTAAGCTGATGAAGTTGCCAAACCAGGAGCGCTTCGCCAGCCTAGGGGCAATCAATCAATGACACAGGTAATGCATTCCATAGACACCTGAACCATACGTCATGACTAGTGATCATTGGATACATACTCAGGACTGGACTCCGGTGTGAGGCTTGACATGTCCTCAGAAGTGGGCACTAAAAAATAGTTAGTGATAAATGTAACTCTTTGTTTCATCCACGTATGGTAATTGTCATTTGAACGTTTGCCAACACCCACCCTGCAGCTTGCGGCGGTGGAAGCGAGGCGAGCCGAGCAGGTTGTTCTTGAACGAATTAAATCTGGTCCTCCAGTGGGCGGAGCTGCTGGCAGCCATGCCAGCTCCGCCTCCTCCTGGGCTAGTGGGCGGGGTCAGCGAGAGCGAGCCAACACCTCCTCCTTCAGCACGGGAAGAAGAGCAGGAGGAAGGGGGAGGGTGGGGGTGATGGACGGGGGTGCCCAGCGGCGTGGGCAGGGGCGAGCCCTGAGGGGTCACCTGGGACATCGGATAGGAGCATTTAGTGACGGATTTCAGCGCGGGTGACAGGGCAGGGGAAAAGAGGAAGCGAGGGAGCGGGGAGAGGAGCGGCGAAGGGGAGGGCGAGCGTGAGGAAGAGGAGCGAAGCGGGAGGGATTTCATGGAGTGAAGGCGGGGTCGCTGAGGGGGTGTTTTAGACGGCAGAGTCTGAGTTTTAGACTCGCGAGTACTCGCAGCGCGGGGTTTGGTGGCGGTGGCGACTTCCGACTGGCTGAACGTGAACACCGGGCTCTGATGACATGGAGTGAAAAAATGCAGCAGGAAGAGGCAGCAGAAGATGGAGAGAAGGAAAGGAATGGAAATGAGCGACGGGTGATACGACAGATGGACAGTGTGGAGAATGTTTTGAAAAAGACACGTGCGGGCTTGAGGACAATGTGAGCATTCTTTTTAATGCTGATTATGAATGAGCTTCATGTTGTTCCCAAGAAAACAAGAAATATAAGTTATTCTTTTCTTTTATTTACAGTTGCAGCCCATTTAAATGTGCAACTTGTAGAGTTAAAATACTTCTTAAACGAAAAAATATATAAAAAAATGTATTAATCTCTTACCCTGGGGCTGCTTAAAGGACTAGAAGATAGACCAGTAGATGCTCCACTTACTGATCGTGATCTAGGAAGTGATAAGATGGAGATGTCAGCAAAACACAGAAAATAATTTCATTTGTAATTATAAGTGGTATTCCCTAAGTTACAATGGAGATGTGTTACAATGACAACATCGTAACATGAAAATATTGTATGTGGAGACATGGCCTAACCTAAGAGTCTTAAAGAATGGTGATCAGTATAGGTAGTATACTGTAATCTGTTAATAATTTAAATCACAGTACATTATTTAGCAAAATAGAGCAATTTACTCTAATGTATAAAATGTATTGTAAATATGTATGTGGCAGAAGGCGCATTCACAATTGGAGAGTAGAGTCAGACGTGTTCTGTTTCAGTGTCCAGTGACGCCAAGAGAAAAACAAAAGCTAAAATTCAGCCTTGAAACACGGAAAACAGAAAAAGATCTGAAATGCTTGAATCCACTTGGTCTGGAGATGTTTCATTTACAAGAGAAACTGGCTATAATAGGCAGTAGGACTTAAAATCACAGGTTCTAATACAATTTCCATAGCAACAATTTGTTTTCAACTAAATGTCGAAACTATTTTTAAGCTTTCTTGATATAAAAAAGGACTTAAGGGCTGCAACTGCCATGAGCAGTTTGATAACTTGAAACTATAACAAATCTTCTAATCAAAAGGTTGGGGCTTCAAATCCCAGCATCACCAAATGTGTCCCTTGAGTCTCTCTGGAAGCGCGTCTGCCAAATTCTGTAAATGTAAATGGACATTCGGTGTCTTCCAAATGAGGACGGGATCCTCTTTGAATTTGGTTTCTCTCATAGTTTCATCCTGATACCCTCCGCTTTTCACTTGTCTCCAATGGCTTGCTCATTAGGGATACACTTAGAGGAACTAATGTATTTATTTTTGCTTAAAGCTGCTTTGGGACAATGTCCATTATTGTCCAACGTCCAAGTCAACATTAAATATAAATAGAAACAAAAGCATGGCATTCTATACAAATGGCAAAGCCATCACCCACGCCATCAGTCTAAATCACAGCACAGTCCTTGATATTTTATATCTTACATAGAAACGTATAACTACTGTGTGTATTTGTGTGTGTATATATATATACCTCTGGCTGTGTGCAGAGGTGTCCAGTGCCCTGCGAGGGGGTGTAGGGGAGCCTTGCTCTGTCACACTTAGCACCTCCAGACTCTTCCTCTCTGGCCGGCAGCGGCCATGACGGGTCAGCATGGGCGAGTCCACACGCTTCCGTGGAGGATCTGAACTCACAAAATCCACAAGTGAAATCGAGATTTGTTCACACAAGAACACATTAATACCCTTCCAGGGATTTCCTTCCTCATGGAAAAGAGTATAAATGCAGATTGTGTGGCCCAGGCTAATAAATACACAGGACACCTTACACACTCTTTACACAATGTGCCCCAGGGGTTGATTGTGTATAACGATTTCCAGGGATCAATATTAGAGTATACCCTCATGATAACGACTTATTTTACTGATTTAGACATCCCCAAAGTCTCATGAAAATCTTGCAAAACTTGCAAGATTTATTTGAATGAACCCCGAAGCCTGAACACGCTATCTTGCTGAATCAGCTGGGTAAAACGAAGTGTTTATTAGAAATTAAAAAGGTATTTTAAAGAATACATACTGTATATATGAGGTAGTACCAAAAGGTTTCGAGACTAATAGTGCTAACTAGTGGTATTCTGAACAGGTATGTTACCGCGTCTGTGATTTCATCATGGACAGCAAAATAGAACAAAGATCGAATTTCAAATTCTGTGTAAAACTGGGCAAATTTGCCACAGAGACATACGACATACATTTGACATACGCCGATGCTGCAACGAGTCATATGAGGTGTTTTGAGTGGCAAGAGCGGAAGAGCGTCACTGAAAGATGGCAAGAGCTCAGGAAGACCTTCAACAAGCTCAATTCCTGAAAATGTCAAAACTATTCGGCAACTTGTGCATGATGATCATCAGAGAACAATTCACACAATCTCAATTCTTCACCCACCCTACTCCCCAGACTTAACTCCTGCAGACTTCACCCTCTTCCCATAGATGAAGATTCAGCTTAAACATCATCGTTTTGACACCACTGTGGAAACCCAGAGTGAATCACAGAAGGATGTTTGACATGCTTTGAAAGAAGACTTCTAGGACACGTTCCAGATGTGGCAGGAATGCTGAGAGCGCTGTATTGCTTTGCAAGGGGACTATTTTGAAAGTGATAGGGTATAAACATAGATATATAAAGTACTTTCAAGTTAACAGGTTTACAGCTAGTCTTGAAACTTTTTGATACCTCCTATATATACAGTATCTCACAAAAGTGAGTACACCCCTTACAATTCAGCAACCAGGTTTACTGTCCTCTGAAAATAATTCAACACAGAGCCATTATTGTCAAAATAGCTGGCAACAAAGTGAATAATTAACATGTCAAAACTGTGTCCTAAGTGTCAATATTTTAAGTAAGCACTATTGTCATCCAGCACTGCCTTAATCCTCCTGGGCTATTTTTACCAGAGCTGCACAGGTTGTTGCTGGGATACTCTTCCACTCCTCCTTGATATCACAGAGCTGCTGGATGTTAGACACCTCAAGACATACTTGAGGATGCCCCACAAGTATTTAATAAGTTTCATGTCTGGAGATATACTTGGTCAATCCAAAACCTTCACCATCAGCAAGGCAGTTGTCATCTTGGCGGTCTGTTTGGGGTCATTTTCATGTTGGAAAACTATATGATGCCTCGCATCCCAGTTTCTAAAGGGAGGGCACCATGTTCTGCTTCAAAATGTCACAATACATGTTGGAATTCATGTTTCCCTCAATGAACCGGACTCCCCAGTACCAGCAGCACTCATGGAGCCCCAGACCATGATGCTACCACCACCATGCTTAACTGTAGGCATGACAATATTTTCTTGGTAATCCTGATGATGGACACTATCTGAGCCAAACAAGTTTATCTTGGTTTCATTAGACCACTGGACATGGTCCCAGTAATTTATGCTCTTGGACAGTTTGTCTTCAGCAAACTGTTTGCTGGCTTTTTTGTGAGTCAGCTTCAGAAGAGGCTTTCAATGCTGGCAGCACTCATGCATCTGTTTTTGAAACAGCTTCTGCACCTAACGCACAGCACAAGGACTGAAGTTCTTTAATAGGCCCTTGGCAAGGCTTCTTATAGCATGGAGAGCAACAATTCTAATTCTCAAATCCGCAGAGAGTCTTTGCCATGAGGTGCCATGTTGAACATCCAGTATGAGAGAATTGTACTCAAAGCACCAAATTTTAACTGCTCTAATACATGATACACAAATTTGTATAGACATGATGAATAGCACATGTGGCTTTGCATGGTTATACGACGTACAGCTGTTATCACTTAGGGTGTACTCACTTTTGGTGCCAGCTATGTTGAAAATAATGGCTGCATGTTGAGTTATTTTTAGAGGACAGTAAATCTATACAACTATATAAGCTGTACACTGACTGAAAAACTGGAATTTTTGGAAGTAGGAGTTGGCAACCCAGGGGCGTTGCCGATTGTTTGGAAGCAGTGCTAGCTCGTTCTAAACCCCTTGCCTTTAGTTGAATGGAGCAGAAATTACTGTTCACTGTAAAAAAAAAAAACCCTCTGATAAGAATGGTGAAGTGTGAGTTCTGCGTAAAGGGAATTTCAGCGTCATTACCAATGAGGACGTCATGATCACGTACCGTCTTCTCGTGTGATAACAAAATGGGTCTGTCATTTCGAAAAAATGACTTCATCACACAGTGATGTGGAACGGGGTGGCAAGGGCTCCTCACGATGGCGGTTAGATATTTAGCCTTGATATTCTTTGGTGTGCAGACCATTCCAACAGCACCTAGGGACTACTTTTTTAAGGCTGAACCTGTTTCTATCCAAAATGAGCACCTGGGATGCTATACAAAAGGTGGTAGCCTAGTTGTTAAGGCATTGGATCTTGGATCCGAAGTGCATGAGTTCAAATACCAATCACACCAAGCTACCACTCCTGGGCTCCTAAACAAGGCCCTTAACCCCCATTGCTGCTCAGTTGTAAGAATGACATAAGTCGCTCTGGATAAGGGCATCTGCCAAATGGCATAAATATACCAGTCCATCATAGAACACCATGCAAACACTCATTCTCACCTAGGGACAATATAGTGGAGCTTATCTGCCTTATCTACCCACAAAAACGCAGAAAAACATGATAAATTCCATACCCAAGCTCCGGATTAATCGTGGTATCCTATAGCTGTAAGGTGGCAACCCTACCCACAGTACAGGCTTCATTTAGCACGTTCATAACCGAAGCTAAATCTCACTTGAAGTTCTCATGTGGTAAGTTTCTCATACCATTCATCCACCACCACAAAATAAAAAAGTCATATTTTACTGACCTACATCGTTTCTAGGCGGCAGGTCTTCATCCTCGTAGCTGGGATATCGCTCCTTACGGTCCAGCAAGAGATAATAGATCATCTTTTCCTGGTTGTCCCTGATAAAGACACAAGTAAAAGAGAGAGACAGAGTGACGCACTGTCATGTCACTGTTATTCCAATGAGATCTAATGTGTTACTGTCATAAATTAGGTGTAGGTCATTATTTTATGGTTATAATATAGTTTATTGTGAATCTAAGGGTGTCGGAAATGTGTTTTCGGAACTAATTGGGTTGCAAAGAGTAAGAAAATGGTGATCACTCTTCACACTGCAGGTCTCTGGTCAGTTTGACTCGATCTCGGAAGCAGCCCAGAGAGTGCATGCTCTCCAGTACGTCCGGATCCAGCTCGGTCAGAGAGAGAATCCGCCTCACGCACACACGCCTTGGCGGCGGCTGCTCCGGACATGGCTCGTTACGGCCTGACCTGACACACATATACACACAAAATCAAAACTTCATATACATTAAGTCCTGTGTCATCATGCTCTGGTTATAAAAGCAATAAAACACAATCAAAAGATTGGAAACACAGAGTCTTTTATGGTTTTATGCATGTTCCTTTTGTTTCTATGCAACAAACAGTAAGGTAATGGTAATGTAAGATTACTCAGTACCAAGAGTACAGATGTTCCACATTATTTTCATTGAAAAATCCTCCCTTAGCATGAAAAACAGCTTTCCACACTTTCAGCACCTGGACAGTTCTTTTCTACAAACATTTAGCTGAAATACTGTAGTTTGCCATGCCTCTTGTAAAACTTAAAAAAGCTGTTCTTCAATAATTGGAGATTTCTTTACGATCCAGTTCATCCCAGAGCAGTGCAATAGGTTCATGGAATGACTGGGCAGGTCATTCCATGGTAGATAACACTCCAGACGACTCTAAATAATGCATACAGAGCTTGGACGTACGCTTCAAATGTTTCATCGTCTTGTTGTACGGTAAAGTCAGTTCCGATGATGGAATTGCATGGTGTATGTTGAAGTATGGAATGGTAGCCATGTTGGTTAAGGATTCCTTTCACTTTCCCGATTAAGATTTCAACCTTTCCTGATCCAAAAAAACCCCAAACCATTAAGCTTCCACTTCCATCATTGACTGTGTGAGTTCCATTTGGACTACAGAACATTCTTTCACTCATTTACTGTTCAATTTGTGTGTGTGTGTTTGTTGCATAGAAACAAAAGGAAAAACCATATATATATATGCATTTGGCAGGATGTGTCAGACTGTACATCTAGCCACAGATGCGTGTCCCAGTGAGAGCCAAAGAACAATACGACAATAATTAAGTTAACAATTAGCTACACATGTTAGCTCTGTGTTTCTTTTATATATCATATATATATGATATATAAAAGAAACACATATTATATACACAAGATATATATTTTATATATCTTGTGTAATTGGCACAGACTTTTGCAGTAGCTATAGCAAGAGTGAGAATAGGACCTATGAGAAATATGATATAAAAATATTGATTGCTGCCATATATAAGCAATTAAACACAATTACTGTATATACCATATAAATAAATTGTCTATCTTAATTCAGAAACCATGAACCATGCACAAATAGACACTTATGCAGCTACAATGTATCACTACAGACTGACCTCTCTGGCTCACACAGAAACAATCGATACTCACATATACCAGGCGTGCTTCTGGATCTGCTCTAGCTGCAGGAGAGAGAAAGAGAGGGTGCAGTGATTAATGTCGAGCATTTGCAAGCAGATGGCGCTGTAGCAGAAAGTGAACTGCACGGGCAAGGCTGACACACACACACACACACACACACACACACACACACACACACACATACATACACACACACACAAAACCATGAGTGTGCTCTTCCATCTGTCTGTAGATTCTGGCATTTTTTTCTACTATGCAGCTTTTATTCTAAGCTTGGCCAGAAATATGATAATAATAAAGGTGATGTGATATTCGTGATAATCTGCGCCAAATGCAGGAGATGATGCTGGAATGGAAATGAAAATGCTGTCAAATTAAATATAATCACAGTTTTAGAATCTCTCTGGTCAGCTGCATCTGAACTTACTTGGGAAAGCTTACGCATATTCAGAAACTGGTGATACACATGGTCCGGGTGTTTCCTGAGTGCACCATAGTAAGTTATATACAAGTACCTGCATGTTGTACATCCGGCTCAGGTTGCCAGATTTTTCAAAGGCAAGACTTCTATAGATATCAATACATTGAAAAAAAAAAAAAAAACAACAACTAGGGATTCACAGGAGTGACCTTTGTGTATATTAGTTGTAGCAAAAGAGGTGTGGTCTCTGGGTCTACCAGCACTACTGAAGGAGGTATGGCCTGTATTTCTTAGTCATGGTGAGAGAAATGTATCCTCAGCCCTAATGAAATAGACGTGGTCTTATTATTATTTATTATTTTTTTCAACCTTATTGAAAAAGGTGTGACCTCTGTCTATTAGTCCTAATAAAAAAGGTGTGGCCTATGTTTATCCTAATAAAGGAGGTGTGGCCTTAGTGTCTATTAGTCCTCATGAAGGAGGTGTGGCCTCTGCCCACAACTGATGCAATATCACTCCAAAGATCAAATCCCAAACGTGGCAATAAGTCTAGCAGGGGCTGTTTAGAAGGTGTGGCCTCTGTCTATCCTATTTAAGGGGGTGTGGCCTTTGTGTTTATCAGTCCTAGTGAAGGAGGTGTGGCACTTGTGCTCCAGTCCTAATTAAGGAGGTGTGGCCTCTGTCTATTCTACTGAAGAAGGTGTGACCTTGGGGTCAATCAGTCCTCGTGAAGGAGGTGTGGCCTCTGTCTATCCTATTAAAGGAGGTGTAGCCATTGTGTCTATTAATCCTAGTAAAGGAGGAGTGGGCTCTGTTTATCCTATTAAAGGAGGTGTGCCCTCTGTGTCTATCAATTATTGTGAAGGAGGTTTTGCCTTTCTGTCTATCAGTCCTAATGATGGTGTGGCATCTGTGTTCTAGTCGTAGTTAAGGATTCCACTTGATGCCATATTTAGAGGCTCTATAGTCAAGGTACTGTAGGCCAGAACGTTGCTAGACCATATCCAAACAGTGGCAGAAAGTCTAGCAGGGGCTGTTTAGCAAAAGACCCTTAGTATAGAATTATTAGCTTAGATACATTTTGAACAGTAATCCAAAGAGTTGAAAAAGAATGTGCCACAATTCTTCACGGTCCCTGACTGAAAGTTGTTGTAAAATAAGGTAAGAACTAGCTTGTGGCTGTGAAATCACCATGAGATCTAAAAAAAAAAAAATCTAGATATAAAATATCAATATAAATATAAAGATATAAAAAAAAAACATATAAGGCTAAAATAAAGAAAAATATATATAAAAGACTTCATGATCATTTAATTTTGGGCAACAAGCATTGTTCATTTGTAGAGCAAAGAACAACTTTCTTTTTGGAAATGGTAATTCCTCATTTGATGTTTTAATAATAGGCAAATAGGAAGCACATCATTCCAATTTCTCCCACAGGAGAGTCTATTCATTTCATCAAACCATTCAGCTTGTGGATTTACGCGGCGCCATCCCAGAACAGACCACACCCGTGTGGAGGACGCATGTGTTCAGTCAGAACAACTTTGTATACAAGTGGACCTAAAAAATAAATGACCCACCTTTGTGTAATAGAGCCACCAGCTTATTTTCCTTTCATTTGTCACCGCAGAAGTGATTACAGCGAACCCCGATCTTCCAACAACATACCCATAAATAGTTATAAAAAAAGCACAAAACATTCACCGTGAGCCTCTTTTCCGAATCCACCTCGATCATGCCACGGAGAAGAGACTGGCAGTCAGGTGGGATGAAGTGGGGCATGTGGAATATTCCACTCTTCACCTTCTCCAGCAGCTGGCGCAGGTTGTCGTGGTCAAACGGGAGCGCACCCTGCATGCCCATTGAGAAGTAAGGAGGCAGGATTACGATGCATTGGGCCAAAACGTGCTAAAACCAAGACGCCAAAAACTGAGAGCAAAGGAACGCATTATTACCACAAGTAGAGCAAACAGAATCACACCGCAGCTCCATACGTCCGCTCGCCGACCGTCGTACTTCTCACCCTAAATGAAAGATCAGGAAAAACCTCCTGAGATGATTCCTGCATTGCATTTGGACTAAGTAGCATGCTATTAAATGTTTGTGTTGTGGTAGTGGGATGTAAAGGTGAACATTACAGTTTATTAGGATTTAACGCAGACTTACTCTGATTACTTCAGGACAAGCGTAATGTGGAGATCTGAGAAAGAGACACAGGATTGCAAAATGAGCAAGAGTTCTTACACTGAAAGATGTATTTGGGAGAAAAGGGGTTACATTTTTTCACCATACAATTAAATAACAATATACTGCAAAAATGTCTTAGTGAAAGTGAAAAAAATATCTTGAAGATGGGGAACAGATTTAATTACTCTTAAAGGTCTTAGAGGTCATATAGGAGATACATGAATCTATATGGACAAAGTATTGGGACCAGCCGAAGGTGGTTTTTTTCCAAGCTGTTCACACAGACTTGAGGGGAGATTTTCCATTCACTTGAACCAGGAGACCCAAACCTGCTCCAGCATGACAATGCCCCTGTGCACAGAGCCAGCTACGTGAAGATATGCTTTACATAGGGGTTGGAAGTGTGTGGAAGATCTTTCTGCTACAGAGCTCCAACCCTATTGAACATGAATAAATGTGAACGCTGACTGCACCCCAGGCCTACATCAGTACCTGACTTTACTAACAACCTTGTGGATGAATGAATTTTCACAAATCTCCAAAAAAAATCTAGTGAAACATCTTTTACAGAAGAGTGAAGGTTAATATAAGAGCAAATGGTGACTGGGGTGTTCAGAAAGAAGCACATACCAATATTATGCTCAGGTGGCTACAAACTTTAGTCCATATTTAGAAAATGCTGCAAATATATTTAGATGTGCAAAAAATTCATGTATGTATATACAGTGGAACCTCGATACTCGTGATCTTGACACTCACGACCTCGATAGTTCGCGACTTTTTATTTGGAACCTGACCAAGAGAAACTCGAAAAATCTGATAGTTCACGAGAAGCCGCGAGCGGCTCGAAAGTTCGGAGTAACATTTCAAAACAGAGTTTGTACTAATAAATTACATTAAAATGTTTGAAAAACTATTTTATTATTGTATTATTCATTTCAAGTACATAAAACATTTGTGAGAAGTAATTCACAATTTCTGTTGAGTTTACAGTACAGTACATGTACAATTCCCCTTTTAGTGTTACTCGTGAGGGGGTCATAGAACGTAACTCCCGCGAGGGTGAACTGTACATTTTTTTTAATAATTATATTATATTATATTAAAATTATATTTTAATATACATTTATACTTATTTTATTTATTTTTACGTTACATTACTGAATTTCTTTTTATCCTATATTGTATTAAATTTATATCTTATATTTCTTTCATGTTTACAAGTTGGACAGTCGTAAAAAAAAAAGCATTTCACCATATGTCATACTCTGTATGAATGTGTATGTGACAAATAAAAATGTGTTAAATATAATAAGTCAAATAAAATATGATTTGATTCAGGTAGTTTCACTTTTTATAATTTTTTAACAATGTCATTGTTTTTTCCTGTACCCAATATTCAGTTCACTGTATATTTTTCTGAACAGTACCTCGAAACGAAAAGCACTCACACAAAACACATTTGGTTCAAACAAGACATTCGTACAATTTTGCCAACGTTCCTCATAATTTGTGCTCTCAGGAAATGTTTGGATTGTCTTAAAATGTATAAAAATCGTTCAAAATCAAAATTCCTACCTTTACATGCATAAAACGTCAGTGTAGCATATAAAGAACAAAATCTGAGTTTCTAAGTATAGAAATGACCATAAACATTTTTTTTTTTTTTTTACGAGAAATTGTTTAGAATTTTTTGTAATTATTTTTTGTCATTTATTATTTTTTAACTCAGTGAGTGATTGTAATGACATTGGTTTCTCTGGAGATCAAGAAAACCTGGCTAAAAGGAAGACATTTCCCACTATGAGTTAGACACACACACACACACACACACACACACACACACACACACACACACATACACACACACAGAGTGCGTACTCACCCACAGCTTGTCTCTAGCAGACTCTCCCCCACCTGTAGGGAGGCCATGCCGAAGTCAGCGATTCTGATATTATTTTTTTCATCCAGCAGGAGATTCTCTGGCTTCAGATCTCGGTGACTGCAGGAACATACCGAAACACAAATTCACACAAACGCCACACTATTACTGGCCACATCAGACGAAATGGATAATATCCATCCATGTAGAGTTTTACCAAGAACAGTTCTTAGACTACAATCCAATTAAAAAGATGTACAAATGAAACTCCTGCCTTCTAAAACTCTGAGGGAAGCAGGAGGATGGATTAGTATTTGGATGGTGATTAGTGTGGACGGTTTGTTGCAATGGCTTTGGGTTGCAGTTGCCATGAACAGTTTGGCATTCAAGTGGACAGCTGATAACCTCAACATTGGTGATTAAACATTATGATATAATGATTAAACATTCAGTGTCACCCAGATGAGAACAGGTTATCTCATGGTTTCTTCCTCGTACCATCTCAGAAAGTTTTTCCTTTCTATCATCACCACTGGCTTACTCATCAGGGACAAACTTTAGAGTAATGTATGACATTCAAATCTGTTCCAATCCCTTTCAGTCTTCATTGAGAGTCCATTCTGTGCAGCTGGGGATGGGACCACATGAACAGCCCAAAGATCCATGAAGTTTCTGAGCAACTCAAGAACTATGAGACTGGATTTGGACTGTAATTAATATAAACAGTCAATGGTTCAGGACCACAGGTTGCATAGACAGTGCCCATCACTTAACAGTACACCTCAACCAAGATGGAACTGTAATTAATGGAAATTTGGTACCACCAAGATAAGTATGGGTTTTGAGTCTGGTTCATAGGCCCGAACTAGGCTTTACCAGATCGAGTGATTGTGACAGAAATCCAGAGCTGAGATGATCTGCCTGAAGAACTTCCTGGCTTCTTTGGGT
The DNA here is from genome assembly GCA_014706435.1 of Silurus glanis. Classification (NCBI taxonomy): domain Eukaryota; kingdom Metazoa; phylum Chordata; class Actinopteri; order Siluriformes; family Siluridae; genus Silurus; species Silurus glanis. Next base: position 1,742,994 of record JAAIIK010000173.1, read on the forward strand.
GTCAGTCTTCCTTTTTTCACTAAATAGTCGAAAAGCTCGCCACCCGACACGTGCTCCAACACCAGATACCTGCCAGAGAACAAACGTGACGCTGTATGCATAGTGAAGAGTAATACGGATGAAAAGAAAACGATAGAGTAGAGATCCCAGGAGATGCAGCGAAGTAGAGAAGTGTTATACTCACAGATACTTGTTATTCTCGTAGACGTCGTGAAGTTTCAGGACATGCGGGTGCTCGATTAGTTTTAGGATTGCAATCTCTCTCTCCACCTGAATTGAAGGAGAAAGAGAAAGAGAGGCTATTAATGACACCCAGGACTCCCAGTAGATATCAATTAGCCATCTGAACGATGGTCACATGACATTCAGATTATCAAAAAGTAGTACTAGTAAGGCTTCCTGCACTTCTGTTTCCACAAAATCTCCAAATCACACATTACAGAGAAGCCTACAGAGAAACAGCATCCCGTACCTTCATGAGCACCGACTCCGAGAGCTTTTCCCGGTTCACGATTTTGATGGCCACTTTCTGGCCCGTGATGCAGTGCACCCCGAGTTTCACCAGCCCTTTCCGGAAAACAGAAAGGGAACACAAGCATTAGCATAAACCTGGTTTCATTTAGTCAGATTTTCGAACCTTATGTTAAACGTTATCTACTGGAATGCAGGAAGGATATCACTAGAAACTGCTACAGATCAGAAATAGAATATAGAATATAAATAATATCATTATATAATTTATTATATACACTGATCAGCCATAACATTAAAACCACCTGCCTGATATTGTGTATTTCCCTTGTGCCGCTTAAACAACCGAGTTGTCTAAAGTACAGATTTCTTAAGGTGTGCTGTGGTGTATGGGACTTTTGTTACAGATACTTGATGACTGAGGTTTGGGAATTTGGAGGCAGAGGTAACAACCTTTTGTCATGTTCCATAAACCATTGCTAAACAGTTTTTGCAATGTAATGGAGAATATTATCCTGTGGGATGAGGCCATTGATGTCATATCATATTTAAAAAAATCCATGATTGTTCAATGAATCAATAAAAAAATGCAGTTGCTGGTCAACTGCTGTGGTACAAGAGTAATTTGGTAATGGTCAATTCTGGAAATTAATCAAATCAGTGCACCACCCCAATCATTGATTAGGTTCCAAGAGGGAGGTGGTAGCTTAATGGTTAAAGCGTTGGACTTTGGATCCAAAGGTCAAATCCAAATCACACCAAACTGCCATTATTGGCCCCTTGAGCAAGGACTTTAACCCCATAGTTGCTCAGTTTTATGAATGACATAAATGTGAGTCGCTCTGAATAAGGGCATCTGTAAATGAAGAAACCTTAAACATTACTATTCAACTACAATTTTTGCCCTATGAAAGACCCAAATTATTACTGCTTTTTAGCAATATGTAGCTAAATATTTTTAGCAAAATTAATGAGATAGTTTGGAGATAATGCTATTACATTTGCCTGGCACCACGGACTCAACAGACATATCCAAATCAACATGAGAGGGAATTCTAATACACAGTGAAAAGTGCTATCTACCCTCTTCTCCATACATAAAAGCTAACAGGGGAGTTTTTCCTTGCCACAGTCGCCACCGGCTTGCTCATCAGGGACAAACTTAAATTCATTTTTAATCACCGCATTATCTGTGTAAAGCTGCTTTGAGACAATGTTCATTGTTAAAAGCGCTATACAAATAAAAATGAATTGAATTGAATTGAATTGAACAGATGCCGTCTCTCCTACTGAGTCAACTGGGCCAAATTTTGTTATCATGTATAACTCTGATATTATCGGGATTCAAACAGCTTTCTGTTGTGTTACTCCATTTTTGTTTGCCACAATGGCCTAGAACAGGTTTGCATTCAAATGTCCATCAGTCAACCTCCATTAATGATGGAACTATAATAAATGGACATTCGGTGTCACCCAGATGAGGACGGTTCCTTTTTTACTTATAGGGACTGATTTATAAATGTAAAATGTATATTTCTAACATGTTTATCTAAGTAAAGCCTCTTTGGGACAATGCCCATTGTTAAAAGTGATTTATAAATGAAATTAGCCCTGATGAGCTGCATTCAGACATAATTAAAAAAACCCAAATCCATGCACTACATATATGCAAAAGTAGCACATTTCCCAGCGTTTTTAGAAAATGAACCACACTGACCAACAGCTACCATTTTCCTAAGTACTCTGAAAAATCCATTTGGTACTGCACAATCTCCAAGATGAACATGCAGCCGTACATCATCTGTATATCATTCGAAGTGGGTGTGAAGTAATTACGCTATGCAGCTTGCAAACTGGTGTGCACAAACTTCCATTCTAGCTAGGTTACCCTCAATGACTAGAAGATGCCAAATTTGGTGTCATTTAGGGCATTTGGCAGACACCCTTAATAAGAGCGAATTACATTTATGTCATTTATATAACTTAGAAGCTATGGGGTTAAGGGTCTTGCTCAAGGGCCCAGGAGTGGCAACATGGTGTGGATGGGATTCAAACTCATGACCTTTGGATCTAACGAACACTAAACTTGTACCTCCCTACAATTCCCACCCATTTACACAAAGCTCCGCCCCTGTAGAGTGTCTTGTAGAGTAAAGGGTTTACAAAATGACTGTCAGGAGGCACATCTAAACACTTTCGGACCGGAAGTCAATTTTCTAACCAGGTTTTCTCGGGCCTCTTGTTATGCTTAGGCCATGGGATCCACCTTTGATATATCATGCTGATTATTTGGGCAATTAAGAAATGATAAAATTGCACCTTTAAGGCACTGTCCCGTTACCTGTCTGTCCTTTCCCGAGGGTTTTCTCTAGCCTGTATGGCCCCACGTATTGAGCCGTCTGGCTGCAAGTCGGGTCTTTTGACATGGCGGAGAGATGCTTTAATGACAGCTTTGTACTTTGGAGCCTTCTGTCCTTATCTCCTCAGAACATCCCTGCTGTGTTCTACAATAAGTGACAAAGCAATGCAGGTTCTCACAGGAGTTGTTTTTGAATCATCAGCATGTGGCCAGGCCTGTACACAAGGATGGTGCTGAACGTCCCATCTCTGTGCTGTTTATTCCAATCAGACTCAGGTTTTTTTTTTCTTCCCCTTTTCTTTAAATAACAATCGTGAATCACAATGACATTTGACGCTCACGACATATTCTTAACGCACGGTGTATCCGGTCCAGGAGTTGACATCAGTGGATTCCAGGGTTGCTCCACCATGTATGCATCGGTTCTCCTCCACTCGATCGCACCACCACCGTCCTTTCTGAAAGTCATCACCTGCTCGGATCAACCGCGTAGAAACGAGGCGGGTATGGAAACATAAACCGGATCCTCAATGCGCAAAAGGCCTGTGATCACAGGTAAGGGATGCAGCGTGTTCTGCTTTTTCAAATGCACACACACACACACACACACACACACACATATATACACACACACACACACACACACACACACACGCGCGCGCGCGCTCACAGACACACACACGCACGCACGCAAGCGCGTGCGCGTCCTATGCAGAAACGCGACTCTATTGCATGGTGTCCCGGTTTAAGCAGAACGAGAACCACGGGTTTGATCTGCAGCGCGCATCGCCGTGGTGATCAGGAGACGAGCAAAGAGCCAACATCCGTTTCGGACAAAACAACCCTCTTCAGATGCCCCCCCTCTCCCTCCATCCCTCCCTGGAGAAGCGCATCACAGCATCCTTCCCTCCCTCCTCCCTCTACCTCTGTGCTCTCTCCTCCGCCGTGTCCTCCTCCTTCCTTCGTTCCTGCAAAGCTTGACGTGTGATAAAATGAAGAACCAGGCCGTGCTCCGGTGATGGATTGTAGCTTCCCATCCGGATGTTGCGAAATGTCTTGTCCCCCCCCTTTCTCCTCCTTCCAGGAAATCGCTCTACCCAGTCTTTCTGTCTTTCTTTCCACTCTTCCTCCTTCTCCCTAGCATCAGTATCCGGGTCTCTCTCTCTCTCTCTCTCTCTCTCTCGCTCTCTCTCTCTCTCTCTCTCTCTCTCTCTCTCTCTTACCTCCTTGCTCCATTACTCCACAGCAATAAGCCAAATGAACAATTTAATTTCTCCTACTTATACATGATCCCCACTTTATCACAGCAAACATATCTCTAAATAATGATGCATAAAATATGAATCATAAGAGAAAAATTATATTTTTACCTTCCTCTCTAAACCTGAAGGAAAATAATCAACCAGTTGAAGCATGGTGGCGGTAGTGCGTTACGGTCTGATGTGAACCTCTGGAGATCGTTTTCCACATCCTGAAGCATTCATTTGCCTTATACCATGTACATTTATCAAGTAATAACCTATATTTTAAGAATTCAAAATGACACACCATTATTTTTGTCAGCATATCATTCTTTTTAATATTGGTGAATGCCCAGGAAGTGCCTGAGAGAGGTGGCAAAAATACACACATCCTTAACTGAAGTAGAAGTACAGATGCTCATGTTTTATAAGACTCTGGTAAAATTTGAAGTACTGACCTGTTTAAGTGTCATGCTGGTTACTGGACCTCACATCATATTCATATATTACTACTAAAGATTTTAAAATTTTGTTACCTAATGAATGTATCCAGGAATCACTATATAGAACACAAGCAGAGAAAAGATGATGATGATCAGTAATGTTTATGTCATGTTTACACCGCTGACTCCCTCTGTCTCATCCACGTTAGCTTTAAAACGGAGCACAAAGAGAAGAAAAAATATTTTCTACATTAAAGTAACAAACCTGATTTGAAAATGTAAAAAATTCAGTTGTAATGAGTGAAAGTAAGAAAGTTATCAGAAAAATTCAAATCTGTCTAAGTACAGTATCAAAGCATTTGTACTTTTTTTTTACTTCCCATCTCTGGTGCCTGATATGATTTACATTACAGCATCTATGTAAAAGCTGTAAATCGTTTCCTCAAAAACATTTAGATTTTTTTTCCTCTCATGAGGTTAATAAGCCAGAAAAAATACTGCTAAAGACTTTCCTATGATGGAAAACATTCACTGACTCTCAAAAAAAAAATGGCTGATTTTATTATCATATATGTACAGGAAACAGTCTGTTAGCCAATACGATGAAATTTGTACTCCAATAATAAGGATATAAGGAAACAAAAAAAGCAAGACACAACTATTACAAATGTATGTATAAATGTACAGATGTCTCTCCTGGGGTAGATTGGTGGGTCCATAATAGTATTCTGAAGCAGGGTTAAGGGAAGTGTTAGCTCAGTGGATAATCTGTTGGACTTATCAAAAAGTCATGGGTTTAAATCCCAGCACCATCAAGTCCATTCTATCATCCAGCTGCACTCCCAGGTATTTGAAGGTCTTTACACTCTCCACACAGTCACTGTTGATAGTCACAGAAGGCCTGGGTCTCCTGAAGTCCACCACCATCTCCCTGGTCTTGTGGTGTTGAGGTGCAGGTGATTAAATTCACACAATGCAACGAAGTCCTGGATCAGTTTCCTGTACTCCTCCTCCTGTCCCCTCCTGATACAGCCCACGATAGCAGTGTCGTAACTTTTGTACGTGGCAGAACTCTGAGTTGTATTGAAAGTACGATGTGTACAGGGTGAACAGGACCAGAGAGATCACAGTCCCTTTTAACACACCTGCCTGATAAGAGCTGGATGTGGACATTGTCTCTGTTAAAAAAATGCAGACATGGCAAACTCATATTATAAATGCTATCAAGAACAGAAAATGATTGACCATATCCATGGTTATATGAGTTTTGTTTATAAATAGCTTTAGCATATGTGTTTGATGAGCATCCCATTCTTTGCTTTTCATGCTTTCCATTAGCTTTTGGAGCGTAGCTGTGGGGATTTGAGCTCATTCAACCACAGGAACTTTTGTGATGCCAGACACTGATGTTCGGTCAATGATGCTAAAAGAGGTTCAGAAGGATCGAGATCAGGGCTTTATGTAGGCCACTTGAGTTTTTTCACACAAACACTTGGTGAATAAGATCTTTATTTGATGAAAATTTATAAGCAGGAGTATTGTCAACGTCTTTCCGCTTTCCGTCTTCTAAAATGTTAAATTTTTGTCTCTAATAGAAGAACTTGTGAAAGACAAAGACTAAGTAAGATGTTAGCAGACTGCCTCACCCAAACAATCAAATATGGAGGTGCAGTTATATTTTTTTTTGGTGGGTTTTGGGGTTGTTTTATGGTTTGGGGTTGAAAATTTATTGAAAGGAATCCTGAAACATCTCTTTCCAAGAGGCATGGCAAAGTATTTCAGCTGTTTGTTTTAGAGAAATGAACTGTCCAGGTGCTGAAAGTGAGTAAAGCTGTTCTTCATGCCAAAGGAGGATTTTACAATGTAAATAAAGTGGAACATCTGAACATTTATAGATTTGTTTGGTCAAAGGAAATCATACCGTTACATTACTGAGTTTGTTGTATAGAAACATGCACCAAGACACTGTATTATTACTATGAATTAAACCTGGCTTCATGATATAGGAATAAAACAATTATAAAAGAGCTGATTAGAATAAATGCAATAAAATCAAAAGTCAGTGGAAAAACAATATTCTTATCTTACAGCCAATCAGATACTGGTTGCTATGCGACAATAAATTGGATGTGTGACCTCATTGGTTGATGGCCTAGAGGTTCTCTGTGATTGTCTTATTGTATTTGCAGATGAATGATAATAATTAGATAAATAACGTAAATGAAGGTAAAACCTGGAACAAAAATAATGAAAACACTTTTTGAGCCGGAATGCCAGGCTGTCACACTCACACATTTTTTGTGTGTATTGAATGCCTAGAATAATAAAAGCATTTCCGCTGTTGAGGATTTATTGACCGGCATTTTCGAACGCACATACCTATACTTATTTTATTTATCTTTTATCTAAGGTTACTTACAAGGAAGACTGACTAGGTTCAGGGTTAAGGCTCTTGAATAAGAAGTGCTTCTCCAGCTGTTCTAAAATTAGAAGTCACAACTTCCAAGGCACCGGCACACACATCATTTCCAGTCATCTTTGTTATGGTTGTATCACCTTTTCCTTCATTTTCTCCTATCCATCGTTGATGGTCATATGAATAGGCATATTAAACAAAGATTGTAATTTTTATACAGCTTTGATGCAAAAATGATGTTCATACTGCAGGTATCAGGGAAAGTCAACAGCTAAAATACTTGATTAACTAAAAATACTAAAATACGTGTTTAAGGCTCTGGGTTACTGATCAGAAGGTCAGGGGTTCAAGCCCTGGTATCGCCAAGCTGCCACTGTTGGGGCCCTTAAGTAAGACCCTTAGCCCACATGAATAACCCTGTGTTCATGACTGACCCTTCATTTCATCACTGGGATATGCGAAGAAAAAATTATTGATGAATTGACGTTAAGGGGAATAAAACACTTCTGTATAAGGAAAACGATCTCCACAGTAGTAGCTTCACATTAGATACACACTACCACCATCATACTTCAACTAGTTGATTATTTTCTTCAAGTTCAGACAGGAAGCTAAAATGTTATTTATCCTTAGGTAATAGATCTGGACAAGGGTGTCTGCCAAATGCCAGAAATGTAAAAGTAGATGTAATGGTGATATTTGCTTGGAGTGTGTAGGAAGGATGGGGTGAGTAGAAACCTCTCAGGGTCAGAGGGTCATCTTTTATATGTGAAGAAAAAACTATTTCCCTGTGGGATCAATAAGATATTGTTAAAAAAAAAAAAGGAATAAAATTCAAAGAAAAGGTGACCCCAATAATCAAAGTAAATTTTATTCCAAAATCATTTATATGAGATACATTTTTTTAAATATATGATACAAATCCTGTGGGCCCATGCTGCTCTAGGACATTGACAATAAATTCCGAGCCATTGTAGTGCCATTTCTGATCCACACAGGGCGAACTCAAGAATTTATCCTCTTGTAGACCCCTGACTTTTGGCCAAATATTTGTAATGGTTCAGTCCGACGAACCAAACCCAGGAAGGAATGCAGAGATCCCGCCCTGAAGAAAGGCGACCTGTGCATGTGAAATTAAGGATTCAAACAAAATTAATAACAATGACCATATGGTGCGGCAAATTCTGCGGTAAACAAATAAGGTCTGATGATGTCAATGAGTGACTCAACCTGAGCGTGACGCTTTCCTTCTCATGAAGTTTCCACTGCACTTTTCACACAGGCCTCGAATGCTTCCATTAAATCCTTACAGGCTTCAGCACCCTTCCCTTGGACACTAAAGAAGATACAAATATTTTGGTGAAGAAAGCTGTTAGGTCACCATTGGCATTTTTGCTACACATATACACTCAATTCATATTAGCTCAAATCCAATAAAACGCAATGCAAGTGACTGGCTCAGTCTTGAGCAATGTATTGGGATTTAAACTTCTGTTGAATAAAAAACCCAAACCATCATGTTGATCTCACATTTTCCACACTTTGTGCCCTGCAAATAAATAGGCTTTCTCAATATTATTGCATCAATTTCTTTCCAGGAAGCCATTAAAGTTCTACAAAGCCACTCAATTCCTCTGGGACAGCCAAGAGGTCGCTCCTGTAACGTAACCTACCAACGGCATCAACTCGGACACTGCTAAGTCCTACCCTTTTGCATGTCCTGCGTGTTCCCAATGGCTATATTTAAAATAGCAGATATACATTACTTAAAGTTGTTGCTAAATCCAGCCCCGTGAGGAGACAGCACACTATTTTGAATCTCTAGAACATCTGAGCTCAGCATGTTGCACCATGCTACACTGATAACACCACTATATTTTCCGCTGTGAGTGAAAAACGATGGGGAAAAAAATCCCTTGTATCCACCATCTCATCACAATCTCACAAAGAGAATATGCAGGGAGAAATGCTGAGTTAGAAAGACATTGTATTTTAACTGCAATCAATTATAATCTATTTGTGTTTCACAAATAGAGCAATAAGCTCTTACACGATTCAGGACAACTGCCATGGAGTTAAAAGGGAAGCAACAAGGTTCATGTTTCATTATATCTCACAGTATGATGCTAACCCAAGCCAAAACCCTAACCCAAACCCTGACCCAAACCCCAACACAAACCCTAACACAAACCCCAACACTAACCCTAACTCTAATGAAAACACCCCAACCCTAACCCAAACCCAAACCCAAACCCTAACCCTAACCGCAACCCTAGCCCAAACCCTAACACAAACCCAAACCCCAAACCAAACTCTAACACAAACCCCAACCCCAACCCTAACACAAACCCTAACCCTAATGAAAAAACCCCAACACAAACCCAAACCCTAACCCTAATGAAAAACCCCCAACCCTAACCATAACACAAACCCTAACCCTAACCATAATGAAAACACCACAACCCTATCCCACACCCTAACACAAACCCTAACCCAAACAAAAAAATCCCCAACCCTAGCCCAAACCCTACCACAAACCCTAACCCTAATAAAAAAACCAAACCCTAACACAAACCCTAACACAAACCCTAAAACAAACCCTAATAACAACACCCCAACCCTAACCCTAACCAAAAAAAAACCCTAACCCCAACCCTAACACAAACCCAAACCATAATGAGAAAAAAAAACAACCCTAACCCCAGCCCTATCCCTAACTCTAATGAAAACACCCACACCCTAACAAAAACCCTAACCCTAATCCAAACAACAACAAAAAAAAAACAACCCTAACCCTAACCCTAATGAAAAAAACCCAACCCTGATTGGTTGCTGCATGCTTGAATCCAGTTTAGTTTTTATCCACTCATTAATAAAAAGTTACATATTTAATTTTGAAATGCAGTGAAGTAAAATTCTCCCCGAATGAAAATGCTTCAGTAAAAGACAGATACGCAAAAAAGCTACTTTAGCTAAAGATTCTTTTGCTAACTTACCTCCTTACTCTCCACCACTGATAGAAACCAAGCAACAGATGACTAATCTTTAACATATCTTTTAAAATACCCTTTAAAAGGCTTCCACACACACACAGACGTGTACGCATGAACGGTCCATTAAAACGTCGCAGCAGATTTTCCACCAATATGTATCAAATGCCCTTCAGAAGACTACGCTAACACACTGACCTAGTTAATATTTAACTCTCGCATTAGACTGCTCAAATGAATTTGTATCAAATCAGTGCACGACTGATACGCCAATACGTGACTGATATTGTGGAAACAAAGAACGTCTGGCACACAACTCAGCAAATTCGGAGCAAATCGATGTGTTTATAACGCTATTCCAAATGCATCTGGGTCAACAAGGAAGCGATAAAAGCATAAATACAATAAATACAACCGGAGGAATTGGTACTGGTCTCACCATTTGTCCGTCTCGTCTTTAAGGATTTGGCATTGAGCAGGAACGTCTACAGACTCAGGCATCTCTGGTGTTTAGGTGTTGGCTATCAAGAAAAGACAAACTACAGGAGACTTGGTGAGCGAAGAAACGTTGTTGTAATCCAAATAAGAAAAAAGAATGTGTGAGAAGACACGTATTTATACAGGCAGTCCATGGAGTGGGAGGAGATTAAAAAGAGGTGGGGTGGAGTGAGAGTGAGGGGTAAATGAAGGAGCTGCCCGTGAGCTGATCACGTATGGAGAAACTTGCCCGTTACGGAACAAGGTGCATGGTGTCAAGCAGCAGGCGCAATTAGAACCAGCTGAGCTCGGAGATATCCTTCACAACAGCCGTTCTACCAAACGCGCTACAGATACAGATATGGAGAAAAGTATTGGGACACCAAACTTTTCCAGCCGTATGTTGTTCCTCACCAAACTGTTGAAGGCCCACAAATGTGTAGGACGTCTTTGGATGCTGTAGCATAAACATTTTCCATTTAATTTTCCACTAGGAGACACAAACCTGTGCAATGGTGGACAGTTATTAAGTAAATGTAATTTGTTGCTGTATTTAAGTAGCTTTTTCATGTATCTGTACTTTTCTTATGTATTTCCATTTGGGGAGACTTTTACTTTAACTTACATTTACACACATACAGTCAAATATCGTACTTTTTACTCAACTGAATTTTGCAAAATCACTTGTACCTTTTTATTTTGGGATCGACAGTGCAAAGTAATGGAGAGTGTGTTAGAGAAGTGAAGAAAAGAGTGCAGGCAGGGTGGAGTGGGTGGAGAAGAGTGATAGCAGGAGTGATTTGTGATAGAAGAGTATCTGCAAGAGTGAAAGGGAAAGTTTATAGGACTGTGGTGAGACCTGCGATGTTGTATGGATTAGAGACAGTGGCATTGAGTAGAAGACAGGAGGTGGAGCTGGAGGTAGCAGAGCTGAAGATGTTAAGGTTTTCGTTGAGAGTGACGAAGATGGACAGGATTAGAAATGAGTTTATTAGAGGGACAGCGCATGTAGGACGTTTTGGAGACAAGGCGAGGGAGGCGAGATTGAGATGGTTTGGACATGTGCAGAGGAGGGACATGGGGTATATCTGTAGGAGAATGCTGAGGATGGAGCCACCAGAAAGGAGAAAAAGAGGAAGGCCAAGGAGGAGGTTTATGGATGTGGTGAGGGAAGACATGCAGGTAGTTGGTGTGAAAGAGGCAGATGTAGAGGACAGGGGGGTATGGAGACAGATGATCCGCTGTGGCGACCCCTAATGGGAGCAGCCGAAAGAAGAAGAAGAAGAAGAAATCGTACCTTTTTATTTCTGAGTGGAAAAAACATTAAGATATATAAGACATATAGGATATAGATGCGGTTCTTGAGTGGTGAAACTTTTCTGTAGGTTATAATAACAGGAAATTAACTGCTCGATGTGGGATAGTGGAAGTATATGGGGATCAGGGGTGCATAAACTTTTAGGCGCTTCCAAACTAGCAGGCCCATGCGGCCTGTGTAGTGGTGTAGTGTGCAGTGAGAGGGTATAGTGAGTAGGGAGTAGGGCACAGTGCGGATTGGGATGTGGCTCGAGGCGTGTTTCCGGTTTGAGGAGAAGAAAAAAAAAAAAAAAGGAAGGCGGGTGCGCGCCGCTAGAGGGCGCGCGCGTTCTCGAAATGTGGTGCGGCGGCAGGCGCGCGCGAGAGGCATGTCTTCTCCCGCCTCTGCGCGCGCTGTTCGCCCAGAAGCAGCAGTAGGAAAAGAGAGGAGATGAAGCGGCCGCCATCTTCCGCGCGCTTCTACCTCTAAACGATGGTCCGGAACACAGGGCGGACACCGCGATCCTCGGCGAACCAGGGCCGTTCGATCTAAAACCGGGGAAGTAAACAAAAATAAAAACCATCTGGTGCACGGAAGAACAGCGCGGATTCTCTCTTTCTCTCTCGTTTTCTTTTTCTCCTCTCGCCGTTTACCGTCAGCGCGCGGCTGCGGAGCTTCGCCCATTTCGTGATCACGGAAACCCGGAGCGACAGGGGCGCGTGAACGAGAGCGGGTTCCTCCGGGGAGCACGGGACTTTTTCGGACACCGGGGAATGCACCGGAAACCGTCCCGCTATTGTATGTCGGGTTTTTTTTTTCCTTTTTTTTATCTGCACGCTTTTTTCCCCTCTTCATAAACCGGACCGAGTGCGGAGTCGCAGCTGAAATTCCCTCGCGCGCGTCACGTGGTAGGTTCCAGCTTTTCTCGCTCTTTGTGTGTGTGTGTGTGTGTGTGTGTGTGTGTGTGTGTGTGTGTAAGAGAGCCACGGAAGTCGGGGTTGGGGCCGAGTCTCGCGCCTTAACGCCGCACTGAGAACCGGGCACGCGCTCTCACACACACACACACACACACACACACACACACACACACACACCCTGTATAGAACAACGGAGAAAACCCGGGCCCACACACACCAACACCGTGTAGAACTATATACAGAGTCTCTCTCACACACACACACACACACACACACACACACTTATTCACACGTGTATTGTTCTGTGTGTGTAATTTTTTTTAACTCCAGGATCAGCAGCTCATGATCTTCTTTTAAAAAAAACGACTAGCAGCTTTTGATGTTTGATACATTACTGAGACATTAGTGAGATTGTTGTGAGATATTAGTGTGTGCGATTGCTGAGACTAGTAAAACAGTGAGATTGTAGAGACATTACTGAGATAATGCTGAGACATTAGTGGGAGAGCGATGGATTGTGGCGGTGGGGAACTTAGTAAGACATTAGTGACAGATTTCTGAGAAACTAGTGAGATATTGGGGATAAAAGCCGGCTCGGTGAATGCGTTTCGAAATTGAGGTCAATGACTTGTTTGCTGTGTGTTTATTACCGTGTGTGTGTGTGTGTGTGAGAGAGAGAGAGAAAGAAAGCTAGCATGTCTCTCAGCGGGGTTTTAGCTCACTCTAGCCCGTCTGAAGCTCACCTTGGGCTGGGCCACATACGCTAACACACTGCGGCTAACACGCTAGCCCTTTCCCCTGTCGTGTCGGGTTAGCTAGCAGCTAATTGAGCCGCTAAAAGCGCTAAGCTAATCTGTTGTACTGTCTCGGGAGCGCGCGCTGAGACCGTAACCGAACCTGCCTCACATCATCATCATCATCATCATCATAATCATCATCATCATCATCATTTATTATTACATACGAACATTAACCACTTCTATAAACCTTTCTGTGTGTGTGGTGATTTTTATTAGCCGTCAACAAGGAGAGCAGATGTGAAGGCTGTTGCATAAGTTGAGCTGATTGAAATGCTGCACACGGATACAGAACTGCACGACCTCCTCTTCCTCCTCATCCCCTCTTCCCTTCTTCCTCCACTTCCTCTTCTCCTCCAACCCTCTCCCTGTTCTTCCTTCTCCTCCTCTCCAACTTCTTCCTCCTTTTCCCCCTTTTCTCTTCTCCCCCACCTCGTCCTTCTCTTTCCCTTCTTTCTCTTCGCCCTCTCCTCTATCTCTTCTTCCTCATCCTCCTCTTCAACTTCTTCCTCTTCCCTTTGATCCCCCTTTTCCTTCTTTCCCATCATTCCCTATTTTCTCCTTCCCTCCCCCCTCCCCTGTCCCTTCTTCCTCCTCCTAATCTCCTAATCAATGTCTTATTTCTCCTCGCTCTCTTCATCTCCTTTTCATCCTTATTTCTTCTCCTCTTCCCCTTTTCACTTCTTCGTTTGCTTCCTCTTCTTCCTCCTCTTCCCCTTCATCTTCCTTTTCCCCCTTGTCCTCCTCTTTCCTCTTCGTCCTCCTTCCCAATGCTCTCCTCCTCCCTTTAAAAAAAATAAACATCTCATACCAGCTGTATTTACAACATCCTCCTTTTGTTATTTGTTTACTGAGTTTTAATCTTTCGTGGTCATGTCACCGTAATGATCAGTCTCCTACATTACCCACAATGCCGTTCGATCGTCTACTGAGGGTGGTGCAGTGGGGGTTTATGCTGCATTCAGCTCTGGGTTGCAACTTGTAATTCATGATACTGTACATCCTGCGAGGTTCTTTCTAGCAAAAGGCAACACAGAAGCTTCCATTCCAGAAGCCTTTTCTTTTTTACCCTCATTTGCATTTAGAAAATTTAAAAATTCCCTCGTTTCTACTTGCAAATGATCGTTTTGAACTACTCGAACACAGCATTTCCTCTTGTTTAAACTTTAGCAAAAAATAAATACGTGATGCAGCAGTGCTTTAGCGCTTTATTCTAGGGCTGAAACGATTCCTTGAGTAATACAAATGCATAAAGCATCGAGGCAAATAATTTGGTTTAGTCCATTTAACTACACAGGGAGCGGCATGTTTCCCCACGGATTATTATTACTGCTGCAGGAGAAGATCCAAGCCAAAGAAATCAACAAAGTTTGGGATAATTTTGAACTTAAACCTAAAGAAAACACCATACAGTTTTTTTTTTTGTTTTTTTTTTTTAAAAGATTTACATATTTTTTATTTACATTTTAGTGTAATATGGCAATTAAATGCACTAAATTGGTTTAGTTTTCACAGATTTGCAATTGCAACAATAAAAACCGTACATTTTCCTAAAAAGAAATTTTTTTTGTTGATTTTAAGAGACCGTCTTATTTTCTCTTGTATATTTAGTATTGCTCTTTAGTGAAAAAGTCGTTCTTATCTGATTATTCGATTAATTGACTGACTAATCGGCCGAATACTCGATTACTAAAATAATCGATAGTTTGAGCCCTACTTTATTACATTTATTGCACCTTCTCACCATGCTTCAACTTTCAAACTTGTCAGGATTACTAGCTGAGGCTCTGTGCATATTCAGAGTAGAGCTGCATTGCTTTATGGAACGTCGAGTGCATTGTCACTCAACAGTCTTGACATTAGTTGGCAAAAGCCGATTGACGCTTTGAATTCTTTGAAAGAAAGTGATGTAGGTGCAATGCCCAGGTTTGGCTCAAAAACCCACGGACTTGAAATGAAACTAAGCAAAATCGGGTTCAGAGTGGAGGCTTTCTGCTGGCATTGTGAAATGGTCCACCAGTTTGATGTCAAGTCTGGTTTGTCTTTTTTTGTTTAACGTCCCACCTTTTGCCCGTCCCTTCCAGGTGCTGTAGGTGGACTGGCGCTGACGAGTCCAGAAGCAGACTGCTGTGCCCTCTCTGCGGCCCTGCATGGCTGCGATGGCGCCCGCTCTGACCGACGCCCCGGCCGAAGCCCGCCATATCCGCCTCAAACTGGCTGCTGAGAGCACCGGCAACTCCACCAACCTTCTCCTGTCTGCACCCATCTCCTCGTCTGACACAGCGGTCTCTAACGGCAAACGGCACCACGAGGAAAACTGTCGCCGCTGCTGCAACGGCAAGGACTCTCTGCCCGAACCTCTGAACCTGGGCAAGTTGCAGCCACTGGTGGCCTCCTACTTGTGTTCGCATGTTGGGCCTGTCGCCGACGAGGGCGTCAGGATCAAGCCGTCGGTCCTGAAGAGCCGAGGGATGCTAAACGCGGATCTCCTCTTGCGTACCGCGCTGAGTGGAGGGCAGCCAAAGAGCCTTGTCAACGGAGGAGCAGGAACTGGAGCAGGAGGCGGGAATGCGATGGTCCCCGTCAACGGACTGTCCAAGAAAGCGGCCGTGCCCAGCACTGCGCTGCCCGAGAAAGGCAGCATTGCCCCGTTAAACGGAGACAATGCTAAACCTCCCACCGGTGCTGGAGCTTTGATACCTCTCTCGTCCAAGTCTGGAGACGTCACACTGACTGTTTTCCGCCCAGATCCCAAGCACTCCCGAGAGCTTGGAGACTTCCATAGTCGAGTCCTGGAGGATACAGGTGTCAGTGGCTCGCCAGAGTTCAAAGCGCCCCATAGTGACCAGTCACTTGCCGGCAAACCCGGAGCACTTCCTGTGACTAAAAGTAACCCTGGTGTCCCGCTCAATGCCCCCCAGAGCTCAGCTTTGAACCAGCGTAGGTCTTCTCCATCCTCCCCCCCCACCCGGCGTAGAGGCGTTAATCCTTTGCGAGCGAGCGCAGCAGAGCCAGCGCCGGCAGGCCGACATCTCGGCTCGGCTGCAGCGCCTGTGCAAGAGGCTCCAGGTAGTTCAGGCCAAGCAGGTCGAGCGGCACGTCAAACAGCAGCTCACAGGCTTTTTGCACCACACCACGTCCCAATTCTCTACCTCCAGAGGGGACGAGCTCCTGAAGAACGGCACTTTTTCCACAGAACTGGAGAAACTGCATCTAAGCGGCACCACCGGTTTACGGGTGGCCGAGGCGCAGTTCGACTCAGATGCCACCGAGAGCAGCTCAGGCGGTGAAAGCGATGTCGAGGAAGAGGAAATTTCCAAGGTGGATCCTGAACAGCGACATGTCAAACTGTAAGCGGTTTTTTTTTCTTTCTTTTTGGTTTAAATTCAAATTTTATTAGAGGAAATAATTAAGGGGTGTTTAGAAGAGGCCCCTTGCCCTGACATCGTATATGTCAGTAATGAGAATATTTTGAGTTATTTGTTTTATTTTGTTTGTTTTTTAAAGAGTAGATCAAATTGCAGGCTATACATTTTCACTGCCCATGTCATTCTCGCAAATGTTGGAAAAAGTACTTGGTGAACTTTTTACCGTGAAAACTAAATGGCAGGTTGTATCAACGGGAAGTTCACCATCTTTTCTCGATTCCCTGACAGGGATTTTAGTGTTGGTGTCATAATGGTGGTTACTGGTTAAGGTGTTGGAATTTGGATCCAAAGGTTTCAAATCAAATCGAAATGTTTATTATATGACTGGTGTTTTGGTGGTCCCATGTTTTCCCATGGTGTGCTTTGTTAAAACCTTCTCACCGAAGTAGAGAAGTTTCAACTCCTCCTCTTACTCGTAAACAAAATACTGCAAATTCTAGTTCCTCAAGTATTCGTACGCATAATTCAGTGTCTCGAACTGGTATCGAACTGGGTCTGCTGCTCCACGCTGAACTTCAACGTCAAGGGCCCCTGTTCATTCTCACTCTGGCCTTGTTTGCTAAGTGAGATCACGGAGCTTCTTCTCATAACGTGAGCTCGTCCACGCCGCGTCCCCGCCCTCCTTCCACAAGGACAAGATTCCTGTTTTCTGGAAAACAGGGACTGATTTCTCGTCGTGGAATCACTGAGAAACAAAGTTCATTACTGTTTTTCTTTATCTGCATGGGTGGCTCGGAGGCAAATTTAGGAAAAGTGCCCACCTCGTGGTTAATTCTGTCTCATTGACAGCCAGGTTATTATTATTATTATTATTATTATTATTATTATTATTTTTAAACAAAACCGAGGAATTTTAAGACGGTAACGTCTGAAACGTGTTCCACTTTTTTATTATTAATTTTTTTGCAGCTCAGCGTTTAGGGAAATGAAAAAAAGCAGCAGGTGCTGACGTGGTGAGCCGGCCGGCGTTACGGCGTAGGCCAATTAAAGAAAACTTTGACATATATAATCACAGCCAATAATGGTGCATTTGGATGGCAAATCTGCACATTGGGTCGTGTCCCTTTTTGTAACAGGACAAGGCTTTGCTTTCTTTCCTCTCAGGGTTTTTTATTTTTTTGTAAACACGAAGTCTAATGTTACCCTCTCCTCTAACCCAGCCTCACTCCATCTAGTCCTTGCTTGACCCCTGGTTAGGACATGACTCTTGTAGGAGCAACTTAAGGTGTGCATGATTATTATAATATATTTTTAATAGAGATGTGTGATATGTGTTCAGGCCACAGCAGTGACACAATTATATTTTCCAATTAGTTCAAATTATACTTTTTTTTTACCTTTTTATAAAGCTTTTTTTTTCTCTCTAAAAGTGTACAAGAGTCAAATTCTTACATTTTATCAGTCAATTACAATAAGACATTTTGGCTATTGTAATATTTATTATCATTTATATTGTTATAAATATGATAAAATACATACATCTATTTTATAATATATTTGAATAGCTGATTTACGGAGGAGAAAAAAACACCACTTGTTATATTGATTAACTATATGATTCATGTACACTTCTTCAGTCTCCATATCGTGAATTCTGTAATCCTTCTAAATAATTTTAATAGACCAAATCGTGCAGGGAAAGAACGCATTCTAAATGCGCATGCGCACTCGTCAAATCTACTAGTTACACTACATCACGTGCCGTACGCGCGCTCTCCGTAGGGAAGTTTTGTTTGGGTTTTGCAATTTGCTCAAAAAACGTCAAAGCACACAACCGTAAAACAACAATCACGACGTTATTATAGACCAGGGGTGGCCAACAAGTCAAGAGACCAAGAGCCACATTTTTTACTGTTAAAAAATGAGAAGAGCCACATCATACACATGGGCACACACGAACATCACCCATCCCTTCCTCTAACACAAGATTTCAACAACGTCACTGAGGCATTTTTTTAATGAACTCCCCTTCATTGATTGGCTTTTTAGCTTGTGTAATGTTCCAAACCAGTTAAAACTGTATCTGCTTTTCTGCCTGACTTTTCAAAGTGACCAACTTGTGTTTGTGAAGTTCAGTCCCTTTTGGAAATTCCTGGTCGATGTTAGCATGGAGTGAGCTGAAGTGGCGCTGAAGATTTAAAACTTTGAAATGCGCTAATGATGCCTGACATAAGGCAGAATGACGTCATTACGTTCAACAAAAAAATATATAAACTCTCCCACTCTGTTAAAAACATCCTGTGTTCATCTTCATATTTTCGTTTTGCTGTGCATTTTCTTCCTCTGCCATTTTGAGAGCGAACTTGACACAAATTGTTTACTTAAAATTTAAGTAAACAATTTGCATATCGCAATTTGTGTTTGTGTTTTTTTTTAATGTGCGTGTTCGCTTCGCTTGAGTTCATTACGGTATTTTCATCAAATGCGCATGTGCGTGAGATGAAAATACCGCAAAGTTTCCCAGTAGGGGCAAGATCATTTAAGTCTTAAAAATACCATATTGAACTCAAGCGAAGCGAACACGCACATTAAAATAAAAACACAAACTTCGATATGAACGTAAGAGCCGCATGAAACCAGCCAAAGAGCCGCATGTGGCTCGAGAGCCGTGGGTTGGCCACCCCTGTTATAGACGATATGCGTATGGTACACCCCAAATTCCTTATCTTCATTCTTTACTTGCTGGATGAGTGAAAGCTGTTCATTGCGAATGTGATGTTTCTTTATCTCACAAGCTTCATCTCTGATCTGAGGGTGGAAAAACCAATGGCCAAGTATCATGCGGGATTAGTTGTGTTTTCATGGTTAGTCACTTGAGGTCGTCTGATAGCTCGTTTGGATTGTATTTGCCGGTTGGCGATCTCCGTGCAGCGCACACTCTCATGCGTAAAAACAAACAACATGGCGTCAGTGATTCGCAAGTGATTGTCAGAATGGATTTTTGCAGTAGTTCCAACAAACAACTCGATCGGCAATCAGTTGACTTCCGTTAGTCACGGTTTGTTTGGATGGTTACTTCACCGTTGTTGTTTTTTCTCTCAAATACCTATTCAAATGAATATTTTCAGCACCAGGCAAAGGTCCGGGGATTCTTATTCTCTTTTGGTTATGGATTTCATAGGAGTTTCACGTCTCTTCACTTGGAGATGTGAGGGCACTTCCCTTTTTTGCAAAGATGTTTTCTGACATCTTCCCTCCTAGATCTAGTGTTCCCTCCTGTTAGTACGAACATTGTTTCCAGACGACTTCATCTCAGGAGGAACAGTTGATGTATTTTTTTCATTGCGTTTTCGGACTACTCTCATATTTTGACCCGTTTCACCTTTATACAGGATCTCACCTAACACTGGTTCACACCTCCGCTAGAGTCTCCCGTTTAGCTTTTTGTTGCTTGTGGGCGTGGCTTATAGTAGTCCTGCCATGAGCTGTGCACATTACACACTTTGGAACGATGTAATAGTTTTATGTTCGTAGCAGTTTTGATTGAATGCAGATGAAGGAGGGCAAAAATGCACACAGGCAGCAAAGCTATTTTCAGCTCTACTGTCATTTAACCTCTTTTGAGTTGTTGCTCTTCAGCCCTGACACAGAGATAATGAGCGTTTGTTGCTCTATGGTTGTTGATTTAAGAGTAGGGTTGATGCTTAACTGGTTCTGCTTCATACTGGCTTGCCCAATTGCTCTGAACTTCGTGAAGATGACATCAGCCGATTGGGCAGCTGTCGACACGAAGCGAAGCCAACCGAGCTCCATCTAGAGCTATGAAAAGCGCGAGAACTGTTTGACTAGGAATTGAATAACACCTAAAAGCCTCAGAGATGTAGTGCAGTATTATGTTTTTTGCATCATGTAAGGTTTTGTCTTTGTGTCATTGCTAGTTTGAGGGCACCTTTGAGGGGTTTCTTGAATTTTTCTCGGCTTGGCTGTGCCCAGAAAATCCGAGATGAAGGCGGAGAAGCTTGTTTGTTGTCGTGCCGCCTTTATTACACAGTTTCAGTAGAATTTCGGTACATTTTTAAGCACATCAGGGTTTATGAGCAACTCCATGGTCCTGAAAGGAAAGCGGGATCTTGACGAATGACTGCACGTCACAGTGGGTGCAAATGTACTCTCAACACCTGATCACGTGGGTGCAATCACGACTATTACATAAGCTGCATTGTTCCTGCATACTGTATCTTGCGTGCAGCCGGACAAAAAGATGTTAAAAAAGAACTGCACATGCTACGTAATACCATTGATACTTTTGCATTACACCTAGGGTTGCAAAATCCCGGGAATTTTCAAGACTGGAAACGGGAATTAACTGGGAATTTACAAATTTGCAGGTTAGCCTATCACCAAGAAATGAATTATAGTTGGAAAAACAATTTTGCAGCTGTGCATTCCTTATAGCATATCATTTCTTGAATCCTGCACAAAACAAGGCGATTAAATTACATAAATATTACCTAATGTTTAAAACTTTCATGTGTTGTGTGTAAACTTTTGTGCAAAATCATACTAACAATTAATGCAGAGTGAATGTAGAGGGTGTGGTCTCAGTATCCCTGCAGTAAGTGTGCTGTGTTTGTGATTTAATGTGCAGGGTTAAAATTCAACTGTAATCGCATAAAATCTGGTTGTTTTAACCAAAATTATTAACCCTAACCGTAACCCATTTAGGTTCCTTTTTTATAAGCTAATCTGCAATTTTGTAAATTCCCAGTTTATTTCCATGGGAAGTTTTTAGTCTTGAAAATTCCCCGCATTTTGGAATCCATTATAGTATAGTTTTTAAGAACTTTTCCCAAATTTCCATAAATTCCCATGAGTTCCTGGTCACTTTCAAACTTGGAATATCCCTGTTTGCACCAGTTGACCCAATCATCTTATATAACCTTTTCAACCCTTATTTACGCTCCCACCCATCCTCTCCTCTTGTTTGCATTCCTTCTCTTTCACCACTCTCTCTCCCTCTCGCTCTCCTCGCATGCTTTTCCTTGTTTTCCCGGCCTTCCTCTTCATTCTTGTGCTCCTCCTCCCTCCCTCACTCACTCATTTGTATGTCATGACTCAAACTTTCCGGCTAATCGCGGACCTCACGCCCATCTCGATTCATTGTCTGCGTCAAAGACTTTTCTGTGTGTCTCGCTGCTGTTCTCCAGACAGAAAGAACGTCTGGCAAAACGCTCTTTTTACTTAATGTTTCATTTTTTTCATGAAGTAAAGTTTCGGTTCGAGAATAACCAAGTTCTAGTTATAAAGCAGTGAGAAGTTCAGCTAGCCAATAGCAGGTTTCAGGTTGTCGTTTTTTTTTCTTTTCCCCCTATAACTATATTATTATACCGATAGCTAGGTTGAATCATACTTGCTGATAACGATTCATCAACTAATTGTTTTTAAAATGGATACTGGCTAAAAATAAAAATAACATATCAAATGTATTTGTCACATACATACAGAGTATGACAGGCAGTGAAATGCTTTTTATGTCTGTATGGCATTTAAGCATAAAAGGAATAGAATTTAAGGAGAAAATTTTATTTTTTTATTTATTATAAAGAATTTAATTGGTTCACCTGAACCCGTTCTGCAATTTTATTGGTCTAATGTTATGGGGCTCAGTTTTTTGGCTTGAAGTTTGTGAAACCGGGAAAAACCCCGGAAAAATCCATAAATTAGAAATACAAAAAGTAGCGGCTTATAGTCCGGAAAATACGGTATATAAAATATATGAACAATATATGTGAAAATATATTTATATACATAAATGAGTATGGCAGATATTGACAGTACAAATTAAAGTGATTTAGTGATTGTCCTTAGTGTCCATGTGCAGTATGGGTAGCCGGAGCAGTTGCGACGGCAGCCGACCTCACCGGTCCCTGAACTTTATTAGAAAAATTTTTATAATAAAACAAAAAGGTACTAAATCATAATGTGCTAATTGAAGTAAATATGAACATATTCATTAGTAAATATGATAATGTAATTAATATAGTGCTCTCCGTGCAGCGCACAGCACGGGGCATCAGTGATTTACCACTAGAGGCCGCTCTCAAATGTGTAACAGTGCATAAAGTTTGATGAATGGTGTGATAATTATGTGCAGTTTGCATCATCTATATCAGCCAATTAATCTAGTCATTAAAAATTTAATGCGTTTGCCTTGTTTAATCACCAAAAACATCCTGTTCTATCGAACCTCTGAATCCCAACGACTGACACCCGTAACAGGTCATGTGCTTCACCAACCACCTTCTATCTGCTCCAGACAACACATTAATAGATTCAAACGACAACCAGCCCTGCACTGCTGCGGTCTACATTGCCTGAGAAAAAAGGGCTGACTACGGACCTTTATTTCTGGTTAAAATGATGCCTCAGAGCTCCTTACTACAGAGCTCATCAGGTTTCACTTGTTTTTCCCAGGCCGGGGACTTCACATATTTCTTTCTTTCTTGTTCAGATATATTCAAAGACCTTAGATCTAGGATACATTGACTTGCATTTTATTATTCCAAAAATTTAGAATGTTTATTTTTATTAATGTTTTTCCTTCAGTTATTATTTTGTATTAAACAATTTCATGAAAGCTAGTATGGAAAATTTAACTTGTTGATCCACCCCTGCTACTTCAGGGTTCAGGGTTCAGAAATATTTAAAGCTATGAGGCTTTTAGCTAGCCGATAGCAGAATGCGATATAAAGTGCTCTGTGTTTCAAACGACTTCTTGTCTGTTGTATGTTAAACCCGCCCCCTAATTTTCCGCGAATCAGAAATGCGTGCACACCACGGTGACAAAAATGCGACACGTTTTAAGGTTGTTCCTTTTAATCAAACTCGTGTGCGGCCTTTTTATTACCTGTGTTTTTTTTTTTTTTTATCTACGCACATCTTTTCATGTTCGAATGTCAGAACACAGCAATATAGAGCTGAGATGCAGTAAAGCACTTGCTGTCTGTGAATATTGTTGTCTGTTAGAATTACAATTATCTTGGACCGTAAGTCGTAAATTCTGTGTTCTAGGTCTTAAATAATTTAAAACTGGTCTTAATTTTCCGATGTCCATGTAACGCTAGCTCTAATGCTCATTGAAATGCACCTGTAGCACTTTAGAATGTTTTTGTTTGTTAGTTCTTTTTCGCTAGTCCAATTATATGCCACTACAAATGAGACCAACATGAACATCCCATCAGCTTTTAGTTATTTTGCGCAAATCTTTCTAGGATTGTACCACAGGCGTAAAAATCGATATTTTTCAGCTATGGGGAAGTGCAAGTTTAGCGAAATATTTGTTTTTTTGTGTGTTGTGATGTAGTTCTTAAATTTCATTCTCAATGGTTTTAAAAAGTCTTAAATTTGATTTTGTGAAAACTGCAGAAACCCTGCTTTTACTGCACTGGAAGCAATGATCGCAGTTACTCCATGTTAAAGACTAAACTGTAGGGGTTCGGATTGTCTCGCATTCCTTTAACTTTTGTCGCATTTTCTGCCACGTGCATTCTATTTTAATTTGCAATCTCTTATATAATTGGTCCAGTTAGGTAATAGATCCAGTTTCTAATAAAAGGAATAAAAAAATCCTGAGTAACTGTTGTGTAATGTGTGTATGATAAGGCAACAGTCATGGGCAATGTAAATGTATCTCATCCAAATCAAAATGCAGACCATTGCATGTCAGTGAAAGGGGGGGTATTTATTTTTGGTTCGATGCTTTGTTTTGTATCCGCGCACCCCACTGAAAATCCTCATTCTAAAAGTTGAAAATTTTTGCCCTGGTGAGACAGTTAAAGTAGTTTCTTCCAAGTTGCCACATGTAAGACATTGTTTTGTAGAGGGTGGAAACGATGTAAATCATGGCTTGTGTGTATGCAGAGGTACAACGAGAGGAGAGCCTCTGCCATATTGTATTGAAAGGTTATCCGGTATGGCAGAACTCGTCACGCATGGCACGGAGCGTGATGAGCAAGCTCGAGTGGCTCGTATAACCAGTTTCACCTTAATAGTGGCAATAATGGGACACCGTGTGTCAGATGTGTCCTTTTTTAATTTTTTTAAAGAATTGAACACGAGCTTTAAACACGAGAATTTTCTTTGTTTGCATTGTGCAGTATGTATTCAATCATTAGCCTGGCAATGCAAGTAGACTGTATCTTAGCGGTTCAGTGGATAGATTTTTTTGCAAGTGTTTCGTAGGCTCCTCATACCCCAGTGGCTTTCTTTTTTTTCGCCCTCGTCCACCAATCAGAATTGTGTCCCTGGTAAATCATTTTTTTTAAAGTGCATTCTGTCGAACATTGTCTGAGAGGTTTCCTTTCTGCAATCTCAGTGCATCACTTATACTATATACTAGTATGATTTTACGTATACTGGTGGCTAATTTTGATGGTCACTAGTTGCTAACCAATTTTTAAAAACGCTTACTGGATTTAAAAAAATAACACCATGTAAAATAGTACTGAACTTTATTACAGAATTTTTTTTTAAGTAATATATCATGAAAATGTGTTGAAAAAATTAATTTTTAATAAATATTGAGGAAAATGAGAACATGCATTCAAACTGAAACAATAAAACACTTAAATAAAAACTGTTTTATCCAAAATTAATAAAAAAAAAGACACTTCAAATAAAACAGCATGTGTCATCATGTGAATTGCCTCTAGAGGTCGTTCTCGTACTGTATAACGCAACCCGGAAAAACTATCAGTATGAATTTTTGACCAAAAGTTCCAGCAATCCTCTGTCGGCACCGATTAATAGGCAAAACCGATAAATCCGTCAAACTTCTACTATACACGTACATCCGGATGTTTCCAGATTCAGCTATTCCTTTCCTGATGGCCCCAGCTGGAGTTCTGAATGCGTCCATGCGAAAGCACCGTTTTCACCTGGGATTTTTGTTTGGAACATGTCAGAATACTGTGTGTGTACCACAAGTGTGTCACATTAGTCATTAAGTGTAAGGTTTAATCGTGATGTACAGCAGCGCTCACCTGATCTTCTCCCGGTTTAGGTGGAGAAGAGCGGAAGGCCGCTTCGCGCTGGAAAGAGCCTCTATCATAAGCCGCTGGACGTGGCTGCAGGCGCACATCTCGGACCTGGAGTACCGCATCCGCCAGCACACAGATATCTACCGCCAGATCCGCGCCAGCAAGGTGAGTATGATACCTTAAACACAAACCGAGCGCTACGCAAATGATGTGCTATACAATGTAGCAAAAATATTGATTGTTGGTTTTATATACAAACCTACATATTATACAATATGTTATACAAACCTATATATTATGTTATTTGCCTGTTACATTGAGCGTCTGATCAATTTGTCCCTCAGGGCTTAGTGGAGCTGGGAGACGACTCCTCATCGGCCCAAACCAAGACGGAAAAGCCCCAGAGTGCCACAGGGGACCTCGGCCATAGCAGCAGATATCAGAGTGACCGGTCCATCAACAACTTTTTCCACTGGTAATAACAAACGAAGGGTTGAATAACAATAATATATAAAAAAAAATTCCAAGAAATTGTGCTATGAGTTTTGCTGAGACATCCATAACCTTTGCAGCACGACTGTAGTGTCAGATGTTAAGATTTCTAAGGAGAGCAGCTGTTCCTCTGCACGTGTTCGACCCGTGATCAGCTGTAAGAAACGACGCCTCATCCAAGCCAGCGCGCTTCAGAACCATAGCAGCAAGGTGTGTGTGATTTTAATATAACAGTTAAGAATGTCATTTAAGTTTCGATCTTATTACGCCTCGGTCCTCAGTTTTAAATCTTTTTTTTTTTTTTTTTTTTTTTTTAAACCACACACACACTATTCCACTAAATCCTGCATTACAAAGCCACCATTATAATCTAATTTCTCCGCAGGTGCAGAGAGTGTGTTTGCCGACAAGACAATGTGACGTGAACCCCGCTTGCGTGATGTGTGGTGAAAATCAACCTAAAGCCGAGCTCCAGTTTGAGCGCCCTCTGGTGGACAACATGGCCGTGCAGGACCCCAGCATCCATCCAACACTGTCCCTGCAGTCAGGTACCAGATACTTAACACAGTTCCTCTACTTATTCAGTATTTGACAGGCTTTGGATGCAGTGTGATTGAACTGGTGAAGCATTGAGGCCCATAGCCCAATCCGAGGACCGGGAGAAAGCATTTCCACCACCTTGTGTGTTGCTTGAAGAACTCCGTTATATCGTGATGTGTAACCACGCAGCATGTAATGATCGTCGCAATCCACAGACATCCCAAGTGCAGATATCCGTATAAAAGAACGTGATCACATGACCACAATGCTGCACCGAGTATGATGTTAGGGATGTGCAGAACAGACCGATGCGATTCACCCCATATTATAGTGCAGTGCAATCCGATTTTAATTCGATTCAACACAGTTCAATACGATGCAATGGAAACAAAACAATGCTATGCAATATGGTACGGACAGCTCACTTTTATTTCCTTGTTTCAGACAGATGGCTAATCATCAATTTACTTAAGTGCCTTAATGCATGGCTCTTTCACAAACAGGCCTTTGTAGAGCAAAAAAAAAAAAGATTAAATAACAACAGATGTTGTTTTGCTGTTCGTTCTCCAGAAAGACGCACCTTTACCTCCGGCGTGTTGATCTATATTCGTTGTGACTCTTAGGAGACTCCTTGTTCTCCGTAGCTTTGTGATACGTCATATATGAGTGAACGCTCTCCGAAACAAGGAGAAATCAATCCACATAGAATATATTGGTCACAAACTTTTGGTCACTTTTTTTAAAAATAGTATAGTACTGCAAATCAGTATCTACAAATAATTATATATAAATAAATAGTTTTTTTACTGATGTTAAAATCTATGCATCGCGATATAAATGGCTATAAAATGCATCACGTTAACGTTTGTGTCGATGCGAATCGCTGAATCTTACCATCCCTATATATACATATGCATATTAGGACCCCTGGTGTTGAAACATTGCAACTGCGTTACGTGTAATTAATAAAAAGCCGATTTGAACATATCGCGCACATCAACAAATTCGGCTTTGAAGCAGGAACAACTTTGTGATGATATTTTGGCCAGGATGTTAATCGGATGATCTAATCCGTCTGTCGTTTTCTGTGTTTCAGACATGCCTCTTGCTATACAGCTCCTGCGAGTGCTGAAGTCGCACTGGCAAACGCGGCACATGGAGAAAGTCAAACCTCAGAAGAAGCCGCCGCTCAAACACAAGCTCTCGCACTACTCCTCGCCATCGGCACTATCCAAGCACAAGTTCATGCTTTCCAGCTCACCCATGGCTGCCATCAGTACGTATTAGTACTAACCCTGGCTGTGAAACAAATCACGTGGGGGGGGGAATGGCTCCGTTTTCATGTTGCCATTGCAACTGTCCCTTTTTATACTTAACTTGACCTCTCCTTTTTTTTTTTGTCTCTCAGGGTTTGCCAGCCATAAGAGTCGATCAGAAAGGGCGCGGAAACAGGCCGAGGCCAGCATCCGCCTGACTAAGGCTGACCCGCACACCCCATGCAGGACCAGCCGACTTCTGGACAGGAGCACCAGCCGGAAGAGGGCCAGGGAGAACTCACTGGACCGAATTGAGTGTGAGTACTTTGAATTTATATCTAGATTTGTGAACTGGCTGGCTCAATCTGGGGCTTTTCTCATTGTGCCGTGTCCCTGAACAGCCCCGAAGCTGCAGTTTGATGCAGGAAGCCCTTATCCTGCGTCTCAGCCAAGCGTCCAGCCGTCCACCCCGAGCATCATAGGACGACAGATGTGTCTGGCCAGTGACAGCTCCACCCCTCTGGGCCCCAGCAGTCAGGCTGGCTCCTGTTCAATGGTACACACCTTTCAATGAGCTTCTCATGATCTTTTCAAACAGACTCTATGTTGCAAAAGTTTATGACTTTCCTCTGACTGGTGCCTCGGGCGTTGTGTGAAGAGTTAGCAGTAGGTGGGATTCGGAGCATTAGCATGCACCAGCTGTTCAGCACACTAGCATGTGGACTTGGACTAGCATGCTTCGTCACTCAATTCACTTTTTTGCACACAAAATCCCTGCCACTTCTGGTGTTACGACAGTCTCATGATATAGAATGAAGACATTTATTAAAGTACGCTAAAAGAAGTAGAACATATCTTTAGAAAGCGAAATGTTAAATGTAAAACACACACACGTTCTTATATACACATCTGTAACTGTTTAATTAAAATGTTCAATTCATTCAATTTAATTTATGTATTATTGAACCAAGCCAGACATTTTATTTAAAACCGTTTTTAAAATGTAAACTATTAATAATAATGATAATAATAAACTGTGCTAATACACAACGACAACAGTGTTCTCTAAATCATCAAAGCCCACTTCATTTAGCTTTCTCCACAGTCCACCTCGGTTCACCAAAAAGATTCACAAACACCCATTTATCGGACTTATCTAAAACACGAAGCATCATTTAAGTTCATCACAATGGATTGTGATATTAATTATCGACCACTTCCTGTCTCGTGCTGTCTTTGAACTCCTTTCGCAGCCAATGAGAAAGCGGAGAAGCGAAAACTCATTCGACATCAACAACATCGTCATCCCCATGTCTGTCGCCGCCACGACCAGAGTAGAGAAACTCCAGTACAAGGAGATCATCACACCAAGGTACGCAATACCGTATCTGCTTCAGATCACCGTATACGGCTTCTTGCTCCTGCATTACGTTTCTCTAAAACTACTTCATCTTGGTTTCAGCTGGAGAGAGGTGGACGTGGTACCCCTGCCTCTAGCTGACGAAGAGGAGAACGTAGAGGTACAGAAACTTGCCTTGCCTTTTCTTCATTGCAGGCTGCACCAATTTATTTATGTTTGAGGGGTGTGTGTGTGTGTGCAGGTGGAAGACTTGTCTGACACTGCATTTATGCAGCTCCATCAGAAGTGTGAAGACCAGGAGCGCAATCGCTGGAGATGGACCGCCCTTACTCCTGCCAAGCGCAGAGGCAGCAGGTATCTTCTAAATAATTCATCTGCATCCTGCAAACTGATCTCACCCTGTTTTTAATTACAGTGTCTTAGAAAATGGGGTAGTGATTGGTAGACTGTTCTTTTCTCGATTTATCTCCAATCGCCTTCTGCTGACTGATATTTAGATCTTCATTAATATAGTTTGTTTTTGAGGCAAAACCTGCCAATTTTCACACGTAGGAGATCCATATTTTAACGCCACACTCGTCAATCAGACTGCACCAAATGAGCACGTCGATGAAAAAGGCCAAATGAGTCAGTTGAATAAATGATTGACAATTGCTCCGATGTTCGGAACACTGGCCCTCTTCCCCATGATGTCGCAAGTCTCATCTGGACCACATTTTACTGTGTGAAATATGAATCATATGCATGTGTGCTTTATTGGTGTCAATGGAAAATGCTTTAAGTTTATTAATAGAAAATTAATGAATATCAGTCAGTTGAATGATTGACATTATATTCGTATGTAATTAGCGATGGTAAGATCGAGCCATGTGCATCGGCATAAAAGTTAACAATGTGATGCATCGATTTGAAAAAAAAAAAACGTGTGCCTCGGTTTATGCCAAGTTGGCATTTGTATTGCAATGCATCGTTTTAAATCGGTACCACCTTGAATTGCATTGCATCATATTTCTTTGTGTTGACTTTCTTCCATTTATCGGGTTTAGAAGAAGAGGAAAAACAACACAACCCTAAACTTTTTTTTAAACTTTTTTTCGTCCAGAGCGAAGTACAAAAGTGCTTTAAATCTCTATCCATGAATAAATCTACACTGGTGCGCTAGATTACAAACGCAAGATTTTATTTTTAGATAATCAATTAGATTTTTGTATAATAATTAAATGATCTATGCATAAAAATATACAAACATTAAAAACGAGCATTTGATGAACGTAGTAAAGCCGCAGTACATCACGTTTGAAAATGGATTCATTTCAATTTTTAATGTATTGTATCGTGGTGCCGGTTATGGAGATGCACCTCCCTTTTATATAGTTTTTATATAAAGTGTTCAGAATGAATGAAAAATTTTAATTCGCGTCAATTCATCGTCCGTGATAAATGTATTTTTTATGTCTCTTCCCGTTTCACCTGAAGGTCCTACAAGTCTGTGGACGGCAGGACAACGCCGTCTCTAAGCGGAACGACCCCGTCCACTCCTCAGCCATCGTCTCCGGACACGGGACACTTTCACCTGCTGCAGGATTACGGGCCTGTGCCGTCCCCCCTCAGCCCCCCCAGTCCCGATACCCCATGCTCTCGTGATGCCCACACACCCTCATCGAGGGACTCGTACATGCCTCATGCAAGAGACACGCACCGGCCGGTGTACAACGAGGACACGCGTTGTTCAACACCAGACTGCACCTACGAGGAGAGAGTAAGTACATCGCTAATCATAGTGAGGGAAAAGGACAAGTTACAGAATAAGGTTCAGCTTGATTCCGGATCTAGGCTTGTAGAATCGGATGTAAATCAGCAGCCCGGGTGTTCAACCCATATAGGACGAAGTGAAATGAGTCGTGTCCGAGCGCTAAGCTCTTACACTTGTCTGTGATAATTTTGCAGACGGTGTTGCCATGGGAACGCAGGAGCTTCCCCCTCCCCGAGGACCCAGTGCTGGAGCCCAAAGCGGAGCCGCAACCCAGTCAGAGATTCAGCTGTGGCGGCGAATGGGAGAGCGAGACATCTTCGGCCTAACAGCCGTCTCCAGCGCGAAGCCCCGCCCTCTCCCGTAAAAAACACGCTTCTTCCAGCATTAACCCGCAAACGAATAAAGAACTCGTATTAAAAGCAAACCAATAAATATATGAAAGAACTTCTGTTGTTTGATATTCAAACATCAGCCAAATATTTTCACGGTTTTTAGTGAACATTATGGAACGTAGAAATCGCAACCTGTCTCATGAAGCTCTTTTCTCACAAAAAAAAAAAAAAAACCCAACAAAAAAAAATCCGATAGTCAGTTTTCGGTGTGGTATTTGAACCTGTCAGGTGAACACTTTGTAGCGCACTATGTAGCAGACTTCGTGGAAGGGGGGGGGGGGCTCGACCAAAGGGGTGTTTCCCTGCTAGTTTGTGTGTATGCTTGTAACTGTGGAGTGACGACCAAAAACCGCTTCATTAATCTCAACTAATAGACACATCAAATGTATCTTCCTTACTAGAGAACACACCTTCAACTAGAAGCACTTCCTAGGATGTCCTTATGTATCTCTCTCCCTCACACACCTACGATTTTCATCCCCCAGTCTGATTCACGTCTGGCGCCTCGCCAAATCTGTATGTTTGAACCGTACATACTTCCTCTATAAATGGAAGTCTTTGATACATCATGTAGAATATTTCCAGCTGGGTTTTTAGTTTTTTTCTTTAGTCCCAGGATGTGATGAGATTCTTTAATTTCAATATCAATTTCACCTTTAAAAAAAAAATCCTCAATCACTTTGTACAGAACATTTCATTTCCGCTCTCCGTTCTCTCTCAGGTTTTCCAGTCGGTGACATGGTTTCTCTTCGAAACTGTCCTTTTGTTGCTTCACTGTTCCTCTCTACGACAAATTTGGCCTCAATTCACCGTCACCTTTCCCCCCCTGGAGTGTAACTACTGGCTATGCAAAAAATCGACATGATGGTTGTCTCATCTCGTGTCATCTGTGTGTTTTTACTCGCTTTGTTAATGCTTTTTTTTTTCTTTCTTCCTTCTCTCCCCGTCGTCTCGTTTCTGTATTTACATAAGACAGGTTCCATTTGAAGTTGAAATGTTAATTTGCAAAAGAAACAACCTTGTAAATAGAAACATTAAAAAAAAATCAAACCCCTCCAACTGTTGTCTCTTGCACAAGTGTTTTGTGTGTGTGTGTGTGTGCGTTCGCGTTCAGATTTTGCTTTCCAAAAACACTTCTAAATATTATTTAATGGTGTGGTTTAAAAATGATGGCAGCACAAGGCTGCACGCACAGTCACAGGGAGCACCGACCTTCATAAATCAGCACGCCATAAGACATCACCATGGAGCTGGTGCCATTCATGCACTACCACGTCTGCGTTTTCATCATGGGCAGTGATAAGAGCATGAAATTCTGTGTGAAACTGGCCAAATCTGCCACAGAGAGACATTTGACATGACGTATATGTTTGACATACGGTGATACGGTTCAAGGTGTTTTAAGTGGCACGTGTTCGTCTGCTCTGGAAGCACACTAGACTTCCGACGAGAGAGCAGATAGACCTCTCTCATTTTCCTCATTCATTAGCTGTTCAAAATACCCCTCCACCTTCTCAACACATTTCCATCTAAATCCTTCCCAGCTCGCGCCCTCTGCCTCGCCAATCGTTACAAGTCCTTTTCTCCTTTATTAGTGTTTCCTTTGCTTTCCCCACATCCCTCTTTACCTGCTGCCACATCTCCTTGTACTCCTGCCTACTTTTCACATCTCTCTGCTACCCAATTGTTACTCACCTCTTTCTCCTTATTCTTTTCTGCACTTCCTCATTCCACCACCACGTCTCTTTGGCTTCCTTTCTCTTTCCAGATGTCACACCAAGTACTTTTCTAGCTGCCACCCTCATCACTCCTGCAGTAGTTGCCCAATCATCCAGCACCTCTTCACCACCCCCGAGCCCCTGTCAGACCTCTTCCCTGAATTATACACTACAGTCTTCCTCCTTTAGTTTCCACCATCTTATTCTTCTTCCAGTCTTCACTCTCCTCTTCTTCTTCTTCACTTCCAAAACCGTTCTACAGACCACCATCTGATGCTGTCTAGCTACACTGTCTCCTGCCAACACCTTACAGTCTCCAATCTCCTTCAGGTTGCATCTCCTACATAGAACATAGTCCACCTGTGTGCACCTTCCTCCACTCTTATACGTCACCCTATGATCCTCCTTCTTCTTAAAGTATTTACCACTGCTATTTCCATCCCTTGAGCAAAATCCATCACCATCTGCCGTTCCACATTCCTCTCCTTAAGACAATACCTACCCATCACCTCTGTTCCCTTCACCTACATGCCCATTAAAGTCTCCCCCAATAACCAATCGTTCATTCCTAGGTACACCATCTACCACTTCATCTAACTCACTCCAGAATCTTCTCCATCTCACAAACCACTTGTGAAGCATAAGCACTGATGACATTTATCATCACTCCTTCAACTTCCAGCTTCACGATCATCACCCTATCAGAAACTCTCTTCACCTCCACTACACTCTTACTGTACTCTTCCTTCAGAATCACCCCAACACCATTTCTCTTTCCATCCACACCATGATGGAACAGTTTGAACCCACCTCCAATGTTCCTGGCCTTACTCCCTTTCCACTTGGTCTCCTGAACACACAACATATCTACCTTTCTCCTCTCCATCATATCAGCTAACTCTCTCCCTTTACCAGTCATAGTACCTACCCTAACCTCCGACTCTCACTGATACCCTGTTGGCTAACGATACCTGTGGAATTCTGGTTTGTGATTCATATATTTGATTTGGCACGTTTTTACGCTGGATGCCCTTCCTAACATAATCCTCCCCATTTATCTGGGTTTGGGACCAGCACTAAGAGTGCACTGAATTGTGCAACCCTAATGGCTGGGTTAAAGGTGCGAGTGTGTAAACGTAGAAGAATGCATTCTTGTGAACAGAGTCAGAGTCTTGAAACTCGTATGTGAATCTCTTGTATGGCATCCTTATCCAGAGCGATTTGGTTATCTTAGTTATTCAGCTGAGAAAATTGAGCATTAAGGGCCTTGTTCAAGGGCCCAGCAGTGGCATCTTTTGACCTTCAAATCAGAAGTCCAACATCTGAGCTACCACTATTTTAAAATTATAACTAGCAGTCAAATTTGTTCTGAAAATGTATTCAAGTGTTGAGGATGAGAACGGGTTCTCTTTTGAGTCCTCATGAAGTCTTCGTAGTTTTTCCTTCGCCACTGGATTAATCATTAGTGACAAACTTGTACATTCTTTTATATAACTTTATAACCACCTCGTCTCTGCTTTGAGACACTGTCCATTGTTAAAAGCGTTCTACAATTAAAACTGAATTGATTATTCTAAACTCAATGTCCCAGAATTTCCTGGATCTTATTCGCGGGATCTTATAGCAGTCTTTGCTCCATTTCCTATCATATTGTTGGTGAATCCCGGAGTCAGATGGTGTCGTGCAGAAGCTTTGAGCCCTCTGTGCTAAAAATGACCTTGGGTAGAACTGCAAGGGGTTGGCATTGAATCTGCCTGGTGGTTATCGCTGGCTTCAGTAAATATGACCTCATGCTTAATATGAACAAACAGCACATTTGGAAATGAAAGCTGGTAACTGAAGCCTTGTCGTTATCATGCTAGAGGTATCCGAGGTATCACAGATTTCTTTCGTCATCTACAAGTGACCTCCAGAAGGATAACTGGCCTTCCTACCTGTAAGTACGCTGTGTATATGCATATATTAACATTTTGCAACTTAAAGATTCAATAAACAACATGATGTCTTGGTACAACGTGGCTGTGGTAAGTTTTGAGAATCAGTGAAAAATTGCGACAATTCCACGAAAAGCATCCGAGACCCAGTGTTAATACAGATGATTGGAGCTGTTTCGCAGATATTTGGTGGCATCATGAATTTTCCAACATGCCACGATATTCCAGTGATTCGCATCAGCTGTGATGCAGCGATTTATGCCAAGTTAGCATTTGCTTCGAGACGCATCGTTTTTAATATATTTGCATTGGTTTAAACGATTGATTTCTATATAATAATTAGTAGATATGCTACACTTTTATTATGTAAAATGTGACCAATATTTTCTATGTAGATTGATTTTTTTCCTCATTTCTCAAGTGCGTTCTCTCTCAGAACCACTGCTGCGACGTGAATATGATGCATCGCAACACTACGGAGACCGAGGCGTGTCCTGAGAGTCACATAGAATATAAAACAACATGGCAGAGGTAGAGCTGCATCATGCATGATGTCACCGAAATGAGGATGGGTTCCCCTTTTGAGTCTGGTTCCTCTCAAAGTTTCTTCCTCAAAACATCTAAGGGAGTTTTTCCTTGCCACAGTCGCCACGGCTGCTCATCAGGGATAAACACACATCTCTTTCTCTCCCCATCCCGAGGCTTTCTGAGGTTTGGCCAGCTCCAGTCACGTCCCACCTCGTGAAGATTATGGACCTATGGGTGATCATGGAGAAGTAGATGCCGAACTCGCAAACATCCCGAACCATCTACAGACATACGAGTGCCAATTGGATCCCACTACATGTGTGGCATTGGACCTCCTGGAGTGTTTAAAGGCTCTGGCATGGAGAAGCTGATGCTGGATCTATGATGATCACAAATGTTGAGCTCAGTAGCTCCTACTTTTATACCAAAGACTGTAGAAAGAACATTACTTATAATCTTATACTCCAGTACTCATGTTAGTTCTCACTCTCCAGTGTTCTGTATTGTTGAAAGATTTATGATCAAACTCTTGATGTCACCCAAATGAGGATGGGTTCCCCTTTTGAGTCTGGTTCCTCTCAAGGTTTCTTCCTCATTACATCTAAGGGAGTTTTTCCTTGCCACTGTCGCCACGGCTGCTCATCAGGGACAAACGCACACCATTCACCTTGACTGTTGATTTCTGTAAAGCTGCTTTGAGACAATGTCTGTTGTGAAAAGCGCTCTAGAAATAAACTTGGCTTGACTTGACTGTCTGAGACATGGCCCAGGAGTCTTAAAGAATGGTGATCAGTATGGGGTATTTAAAAATGTAACAAGTAACAGTACATAAATTTGCAAACCAGAGCAATTTACAGTACTGTGCTGTATAAACTATACAGTATTGTCAAACCATCGTAACTCGAGGACCATCTTTATTAATATCTGCTTCATGTTTCATAAGTTACCATTCGAAGCAACAAACCAGTCCCTTTAAGGGCAAATCTCGAGTCAAACCATAACAGTAAAATAATTTAATTCCCACCCGGTGTGTCTATTCATATCTCACGTTTTTGTTTCGAACCACCTACTTGGAGGACCTCCTCGGGATCAGCACCCGTTTTCAAGCGAATCAGCCAAATGAGACGTTCGTCTTTATAGGCTTTATTTCCAAATTCACATGTACATGAACACGAATCAGTTATTATTAAAACACACAAGAACGATATCGACGATCACGTTTCTCAAGCTAAAATGTACAAGCGCGGACGAAGGCGAATGGCGTCGATGAAAGCAGGATGGCAAAACCCACCGGCTTGAAGTGTGGAAAAAATACCTTTTTTTACGCTCTTTACTTCTTTCCAAGGTACCTTTCCCTCGCCCCGCTCTTGCACAAGGAACGCAACTTCTTTCTTTCTTTCTTTTTTTTTTTTTTCTTCACCTAGCCCACATAACACATACAAACCCCATCCAAGGACATTCAAAAACACATTGCCGCCGATCCAGAGAAAATGAATGGAAAAAACAAACAAACCGATAAAAGACCAGATAACTTCGCATGCATGCATTATCGTGGTGCGAGCAACAACCGAACTGAAATGCTCTGCTACATATTTTTTTAATCAGCACTCCTTGGCAAATAGATGAATTATAAACGTTAATACACATACATACATTATATCACTAACGCTATCTATACAGCTCCTCCTCCATCGTAAAGAAAGGTGTGTGTGTGTGGGGGGGGGGGGGTCATCGTTCAGAAAGTATATTCCATTATAGTACTATCGATAATGAAAAATCAATGCACGATCCAGAATATACAGTTAAATATATGGAAGTGGAGGTGATGCAGAGGCATGCACGGAGCATAGATAAGCATTCTGTAGCTCGATGGACGTGCTGTGACGATGCAGTCTGGGGAACCGAGGAAGAATCTTGTGCAGCGTCATTGGTTGAAAGCTCGAATTTTGGAGAAAATCACCCAAAATAAAAAAAAAAAAATAAATGGACTTGTACACAATGTGCCTTCCATGCACTTCAATAGGGGTTTGAAGGACAATACAAAAACACTATGTTTGACAGCGAGTGTGTAAAATGGGATGAGATCAGTTTCGAAAGTTTTTTTTTTGTTTGTTTTTTTAGTATTTTGCTGATGACCTGTTTTTCACAGTACAAGAATCCGAGCATGAACGAAGCACAAAACACATTTGGGTTAAAGACACACTCTTTGCAATCGCATGAATCGTCCCTACGACCGAATGATCACCGAAAGCACACAGTTATATAATAATATAATAACCAACAGCAGCGTATTCATTACTGTACTGATAAACATGGTGCAAAAAAACGTTCTGGTTTACTTTTTTTAGTTACACATTGTGTACACCAGGGGTCCCCAAACCTTTCTCTTTGAGGGCCACATACTTTTTTTTTGAGGGCCGGTCTGTAACAGAAAATAACGGGTCGAAGTGATTAGCTGTATTATTGTGGAGATTTTATTATGATTTTAAAATGTATTTATTCATTAATTTATTTGAATAATCATTATTATTATGCACCGTACAGACAAATGAGTATTACTATTATTACTATCATAATGACAATGGTAATAATAATAATAAAAAGTACTTATACATATGGTTGGTGCATAAATCTAACAAATAATTAGACTACTTTAATAACTAGACATCGACACGAGAGTGTTTTTTACCGATACCGAAAGCTAGATTGGTTTGGGCTTCCCGATAGCTTTTAAAATAGATACTTGATAAAAAACAAACAAACATAACACTCCATGTGAAATAGTACTGAACTTTATTACAAAAAAAAAAAAAAATGTGCTAAATGAAATAAATATGAATATATGAATGAAGAAATATGTTTATATCATTTATAAAGTAAAAATAATAAATATAATATAGCGCTCTCTGTGCAGCACGCAGTCTCAAGTCTGAAAACAAAGAGCACTTGGTGTCAGTGATTCGTCTCATAATGACGGTGGACCCGAAATCTGAAAACCTTTTCCGTTTTTTTTTTTTTTTTTTTAGTATGAACGTTTCAAGTGGGGTGGCCTTAGTTTTGGGACCTCTGGTGTACAAAATGTTCAATGCTAACACTGTAGTTTATGAGGGTGAAAATGCGCAACGTTAGCGTACAGCTATAGAAACAGGAGCAAATTAATATCACCGAAGTGCTGCAAACTGTTAAATAGCACTTTTGTAGGACTGACAAAGAAAAAGAAAAACTTAAGACTGCCAGCAGGCTTGACACGTTTTTTTTTTTTTCTTTTGTTTTTTTTCTTCCCATATCAAATACATTTCATATGCACAGAATAATACTGTAAGAAAAGTGCCGGATGAACACCATTTAGTTTACATGAAGCTCGATTTATCTCAAAAAAACAAAAAAAAAAACCTTTAGCAATCCTTTTTTTTTTCATTTTAGATAATATCCCTCTGCGTGATGAATCCTGACCTATGATGGACGTCTGGATGGATATTATAATATACTTCCTCCTACTTCTGTAATACCCTGTATAGGTCACTATTAGAACTCTTGCTATCAGTTTTTTGGAGACCGTTTGCTCTGTTGTGAAACCAATTGAATGTAAGACCTTTCATTTGGTCATTCCATTCTTTCCAGACTATCCAAATCTAATATTAATCCGATTTCGTGAAACTGGGATCGATCATAAACAAAAACAAAACGCTTAGAGGATATGTCAAAGGATCACTCAATGAAAGAGATTCATGGTGCAGTCAGCTGATGCTCAGGAATCCAAATCAATGACTCGCAAGGGCTCCTTGATACTCAGGCTCCTCGTCCGCCATGGAACTGGTGGAAAGATGAAGACTTGTCGTATGTCCGTAGGTGGCTGTAACAGGTGGGTTTCGGACTGAGGAGAGGAGAGAGGACGTTGGTAGGGGAGATATCACAAGCCCTGCTTGGCCAACGAGGCGCTCACCTCATCTGCGAGGGTGGAGAGCTCAGGTGGGTCAGCCATGTTGATGCTGCCAGAGGAGGAAACGGTGCTGAGCTGCTGTGAAGACTCTTCCAGAGAGATGATCTCGGCGCCGTGGTCAGTCCGCGCCTTCGCCTGCTCGCGGAACATCAGCTTATGTGTCTCAATCTGGGACGGGCAAAAAAATACACTGAGTTCACTGTGTAGTTACATTCTAATATAGCTATATAAATAAACATGCACTGCTCTCCTTGGCTTTCTCGTTCTCGTTTTCATAACAGACCCAAGAAAGCTCGAGTTGAAATCTCGAAAATCTTAGCTTGCTAGGAAGAAAATGTAAACCCTTGATATATTTTTCAACTGAATCTGAGTGTATTGATGAGATGACAAAATTTGTGAATACACGTGGGATATGGGAAAAGTATACAAATGCAGAATATTATAATAATGTATTGTGTAATAAAATAAAAAGCTGCAGCTGCCCCCTTGTGGCCAAAGTTTTGAGTACAAGAAAGAAATTCTATTAATTTCAGCAAAAGTGTTAGTATTTTGTGATTGGTCCGACAAATTCCTGCCTTCATAGAATTGGGTGAATTACACCAATTTTCAACTTGAACATATATATCGATTGTAAAATATATTGTAAAACAAGAATCAGCATCGAAGTTCATTGTACTTAACGCTACACTGTAATGACAGGACGCTGATTTATCACTAATGTTTTATTGATACACTGTTTAACATCTATCTATCTATCTATCTATCTATCTATCTATCTATCTATCTATC
>JAAIIK010000173.1:1791215-1809899 GCA_014706435.1 Silurus glanis
AGTTCAAGGGGGCCGAATACTTTCGCAAGGCACTGTATATACAGATGGAACAAAGCTTTGCTTTGCTGTTGTCCGCCTAATGGTAATGCATTAAAGTGGGTGCTCTGTAGAAAAGATGTTGGACTTCCACCACCACAAAGTTTGTTGCTCTTAAGCAAGCTGTTTAACTGTAAGCCATTGCACTAATTAGATAATTAAAGAGAATTTGCTCTGGATAAGGGGCATCTGCAAAAAGTTATAGATTTACAGATGTGGTAGTTAGTACAGGTTGCCTGTAAAATATTATAGAACATATTGCTTCAACATTTTGCATTTGAGAAAACCCATTTCACTCCACCATAACTCAGTCTGCCTATATATATAAAAAATACAAACATATTACGAGTCTAGTAAAAGGAAAATCGCCCTAAAAATGTGAATATGTGCTCAAGGAGTGAAAATATAATTCAAATGTTGTTAAGTTGAACTTCAGAAACTACTAGCAACAGGGCTGTTTTTAGCCTTTTTGGCACCGCAGGCTAGATTTCTATTGTGACCCCCAATGTCTCTGCCTACCAACCACAATGCTCTACCACCACACCATACAAATCAATCGCAACCTTCCACAAAAAGGTTAAACATTAATTTAATAACATTGCAAAATTTGCTTGAATTAGGTATTTAAACAAATATCGTATATCAAACTTCAGCAGAAAAAAAGGTACATGAATTAAATTAACGAGGGCGGTGGCAATGCAAGGGGGGCTCATTGGTGTCCCCCCAGCTGGTTGCTCCCTAGTTTGCATATGCTTAGAAATGGTGCTGACTAAAGACCGAATACTGCACCTTTAAGAGCAAAGGGAATACTACGGAAACACCTCATGCATATTAATGGTGAACGAAACACTATAGGCAACTGTAATATTAATGAACCTGTCCAGCAAATACAAGCCAACACCACAATGTGACACAATGTCACCACCACGATCTGTCCCGGGTGTTTTCAATTTCAGGTCGTAAGTGATCAAGTCTGATCAGGAACTATTAACATCCGCTGGTTTAAAAAAAGGACTATTGATGAATGTGAAACCGAAAATG
The DNA here is from genome assembly GCA_014706435.1 of Silurus glanis. Lineage (NCBI taxonomy): Eukaryota > Metazoa > Chordata > Actinopteri > Siluriformes > Siluridae > Silurus > Silurus glanis. The sequence continues at coordinate 1,792,293 of JAAIIK010000173.1, forward strand.
CAGATGGTTTACTCCTCCCTTGTTTACTCACTTTGCCACCTCCGGGTGTGTGTTTCATATTGTCTTTAGAACCACACCTAGCTTGCACGTTAGTCAAGTCCAACTTCTGATCGAGAATCTGAACCTGAAAGGATAAAACAGGGTTGGAGAAGATCAAAAATATCTGAGACAAGAGGAAAGACCAAAATTAAGGGAAAAAGAAGAGTAGACCACCAGCCATCATGACACATACAAAACTTGACTTTGAAAGTCAATTAAATGAACAATTTAGTTAGTGAACTTCAGGAAGAACCAAGACCACAGAGTTAGGTTTATCCCACATGTACATGCATGTCTACGTTTGGGTAAATGTTTGATACTGTCTTTGGAAGTACACTTGAACAAGTCCAGCTTCTGATACTTTATCTTTTTTTGCGCAGCAAGGACAGTACGTGAGGATCAGAGCAAGGAGTAAAAGCACAGCAGCTAAGAAACCATATGTACAGACTTTTAGAACAATGAGGTTTGACTTATTTTTAACACTGTTCCACAATTCTGGTCCAGCAATCCATTGTCCTGCATAATTTAATGTTCTTGCTGTACTGTATTATTCATTTTGTCATCACAAAGTACTTAATTGTGTAGCACGGAAGATTTCCAGGACCAGGATTGGGATACAGTGAGGTATACCAACAGGAATGGGTCAGTTAGTGTTGGTAGGATGATCCAGAGTTTCAATAGTGTTTAGTTTAAGCATTTGATTAGTTTTGACTGCAGTGCAATTGAGAGAATAGTATAATGAAAGTGAAATAATAGTTTTTTTTGGTAAAGGAGGAAATTGTAAGAAAATTTAGAAAATAAAAACATATATATATATATATATACACACTGGCGATCAAAATTAGAGAACAATTTATAAACAATTGAACAATTCTGAAATAATGTCATCTTCACTGCTCAACAGTTGAAGGAGTTTTTGTCCTGTCTATACCATGCTACCAGAACACCTTTTCCACAAATTAACTAAGGCATTAAAAAAATAAACATTATTTTGCAGAAAACACACTGATCAAAATTAGAGAACACTTTCAGATACCTCCCAGTTATTGGTGTTAATCTGGCACCTGGTGCTAATTTCCTTGATTATCTGTCAACCCCTATTTAACTGGCAGCCTAACTTCCAGTTTCACTGACTCTGCAAGATGGTGGGCCGTTCTAAAGTGACTGAAAGCCTCCGGCAGCAGGTTGTCCAGATGAAGGCCAAAGGGATGACCCTATCAGCCATAGCAAGACAAGTTGCTCGTTCCAAATCTGTGATTTCAAGAATATTGACTCTTTACAACATCACAAACTCATTCAAGTCCGCCAAGAAGGCTGGTCGTTCACGGAAGACAAATACAAGAGAGGACAGGATACTGCGGAGGATCTCAATGGGCAATCGTTTCCACACTGCAGCTGGAATTGCTCACCAGTTCAGCGCTGAACAGGGTAAGGATCTGTCTCGTCATACAGCGTCTCGACGTTTAAGAGCATTTGGACTGAAAGCCCACTCTGCAGTGACCAAACCTCTCATTAGCAGAAAGAATCAAAAGGCTAGACTAAGCATGTTGTGTGGACAGAGGAGAACTGGTCCAAATGTTCACTTCAGTGATGAAAGCAAGTTTAATTTATTTGGGTCCGATGGGAAACATTATGTTCGGCGACAAACACTGGAGAAAGACTGAACCCAAAGTGTGTAAAAAAGTCAGTGAAAAGTGGAGGAGGAAGTGTCATGGTTTGGGGCATGTTTTCTGCAGCAGGAGTTGGGCCTCTTATACAGCTACATGGCAGAGTGAATGCAAATGTTTATCAGAACCTTCTTCAACAACATATGGGTCCTTCCATGCGTTCATCACCCAATCAGCCCGCAGTGTTCATGCAGGACAACGCTCCATGTCACACAGCAAAACGGGTAAAGCAGTTCTTTGAAACTGAAAACATTGAAATAATGACATGGCCTGCCCAGAGTCCTGATCTCAACCCAATAGAGAACCTCTGGAAAATCCTTGGTGACAAAGTTATTGCCAAGAAACCCACTACAGTCACCGAACTGTGGAGAAGACTGGAAGAAGAGTGGACCAAAATCACACCAGAGCAGTGTGAGAGACTAGTGCTGTCCTGTGGCCGCAGATGTGCTGAAGTCATTCAGAGCAGAGGCCTGTACACTTCCTACTAATTGCTGACTGTTGTAACCTTCAGAAAATTTTGTTGTAATCTTTTTCCATGCTACAGTCATTGTTGTTCTCTAATTTTGATCAGTGTGTTTTCTGCAAAATAATGTTTTTTTTTTTATTTTGATCGCCAGTGTATATATAATTTCCTGATGGCATTTGAGAAAATGTATAACAACCCCAACTCCGAAAAATTTGTGAATCTGTGCAAAATAAAACAATGCAGTGATTTGCAAACATTATAAATTCTTATTCTTTTCACAATAAAACAAGAAAACATATGAAATGTATTTAAATAAGTATAAAATAAATTTAAATTGAGAATATATACCATTTTAAGGAAGGAATAAGGTCATTTTGAATGGCTGCAACACACCTCAAAAAAGTTGGGACAGGGTCATATTTAGCACTGTAAAGCATCACGTACATCTGGGAACTGAGAAGACCAGTTGCTGAATTTGTGGAAGAGGAATATTGTCCCATATGAGTCTAATAAAGGTTTGTAACTGCGCAACAGTTCTGGGTGTCCTTTGTTGTGTTTTTCATTTCATGATGCGCCAAATGTGTTTAAATAGTGAAAGGTCTAGACTGCAGGCAGGTCACTTCAGCACCCGGACTCTTCTACTACGAAGTCATGCTATTGTAATAGATGCAGCATGCATTTAGAATTGTAAATATGCAAGGCCTTCCCTGAATAAAAGACGTTTTCTGGATTGAAGCATTTGTTTCTCTAAAACCTGTATATACAGTTCAACATTGAAGGAGCCTTTCCAAATGTGCAAGCTGCCAATTCCACAGGCACTAATGCACTCCCATACTATCAGAGATGCAGCTTTTTTTAACTGAGCACTGATAATAAGATAGATTTTCTCTCTCCTCTTTATTCCAGAGGAAGTGGTGTCCATGGTTGTCTGACCACAGAACAGTTTTCCATTTTGCCATTTTAAATGAGCTTTGGCCCAGAAAGGGAAGTTTCTGAATCATGTTCACACATGGCTTCTTCTTTGCATGATAAAGATTTAACCTGCATTTGTGGATGAAATGGCAAACTTTGTTCACAGACAATTATTTCTGAAGGTGTTTATGAGGCCGTGCAGTGATTTCCATTAGAGAATCATGACTGTTTAAAGAGCATGGGAGTCTGAGGGCCCGAAGATCACGGACATCCAATTTGATTTTCGCCCTTGTCCCTTATGTACGGAGATTTCTCCAGATTCTTTAAAACTTGTAGGAAATTATGTACTGTAAATAATGAGATATTCAACTGTTTTGCGATTTGATGTTGAGGAACATTATTCTGAAATTGTTCCAAAATTTGTAGACACAGTCTTTTACAGATTGGTGAAGTTCTGCCCATCTTTATTTCTGAGAGGCTCTGACTCTCCTCTATTTCTACCCAATCATCTTACTAACCTTTTGTCAATTAACCTCATTAGTTTTAAAATGTTTCTACAACTGTTTAACTTTAATAACACTTTTATTTTCCAGACTTTTGTTGCCCTGTCCCAACTTTTTAAAGACATGTTGCAACCATCAAATTCAAAATGACCTCATTTTTTCTTAAAATATTTTTATTTACATTTTACACAGCATCCCAAATTGTTTGTATTTGGAGTTGTAGGAGATAGTGTTAAGTAGAGATTTGGCTGGTCATCAATGGAGGTAAAAACTACAGCTCAATGTTCATCCCATTCCGTTACTCACTTTGCCCCCTCCAGCTACATGCTTGATATTGTCTTTGGAGCCGCACTTAGACTCAATATTAGAAAGGTCCAGCTTCTGATCGAGAATTTGCACCTGTGCAAGGTAAATATGGGGGAAAATTCATTAATGCTAAACGCCCACCGTTGCTTTAGCTTGCCTTAATTATCGTAATCTCACAGAAGATTACAAGACGTTGTTCCAACCGAGTCCCCAACTGTGTAAAATTACAAGCTACTGTAATTACAATATTGGAGTCTCTGACACTGTGGATCAATTTCTTAAAATGACTTGCATTTTAATGAAAAAAAGTCAATAATATGTCTGGTCCACATACCTTGCCTCCTCCAGGAATGTGCTTTATGTTGTCTTTAGAACCACATCGAGCTTGGACATTACTGAAGTCCACTTTCTTATCAAGAATCTGGACCTTTAGACAAGAGCAGTACAGAAAAGCAATACAACTTTTACAAATCACATATGATTAAACAAAAAGACCATGTTATGTTGTGAGAACTTTCTAGAATCTATCAAAATAAAAAAAGTACTGGAATGAAGCCAGTTTTGGAAACGGAAGTGTTACAGGAGTTCGTGGTGATGATAACTGATGGAAGAACCAAAGCCGCAGGGTTCTTCCCATAGTTACTCACTTTGCCACCTCCGGGTACATGTTTGACCTTGTCTTTGGAGCCACACTTAGACTGAACATTACTAAAGTCCAGCTTCTGATCAAAAATTTGGACCTGTGAAAAGGTAGAGTGTAGGTAAAAAAAAAAAGCCAGAAAATTCAAGACAAACTGATGAAACTGAGGAGTTTTGGAATAAGTGTATCAAGAGGAGGAGGGTGTTAAGATGTCAAAAATGTCTGCTGTACCATATTTCAATTGTTAAAAATAATTCAAATGATCTGAAACCATCAGATAATTTTCGTTGTTAGACATCAAGGATGCCAATCTGGAAACGCTTAATGGTGATTGTGTAAATGTGAGTGTGAATGTAAAGCATTTCTTTCTACCTATGCTTTCAGTAAAACCTGACTGAAATAAAATTATAGATGAATTGAGTGTGACAGAAAGAAATACCCGGCCTCCTCCGGGCTGGTACTTGATGTTTTCAGTAGAACCGACTTTGGAGCGCACGTTCTTCAGGTCAGGCAGGGGCACCGCAGCCAGAGGTGCTGGAGAACGGTTCTTCAGGGAGCCAGGAGATTTGGGGGTACTGCGGATCACAGCCACCTTCTTCATATCCTTTGCTACTTGGGTTTTATCACCGATACTCTTGCTGCCAGGTGACTTAGGGGTGCCAGGACTACTTTGGCCACTTGCTTCAGGGGTCTTGGGCGAATCTGAGAGGACAACACGATATACAATGCAGATTTAAGATGACAATGGAGTATTGACAATGTTTTAATTGAAGAACATAAATAAGAACTAAATAAGGTGCCATCAAAATGTTTTGAGACTAGTTTTGTAACAAGCCATAAGCGGTAAGAATTACACACCTGTGGGAGTTTTGTCTAATGAGAGTTCTCTGTTGCAGTGAGAGAGAGGGGGGGCAGAGAATTCCCCAATTAAACCCTGATTTGATCAAAACTTTTTGCTGTCCTTGTAGTTTTTGTTCCCCTGAACCACTTGCTCTCCTACACCGTCACTAAACAGTGACACTAACAGGGGACACCAAATTCTTCTAAGAGAATCTTCACTGTTGTTTTTTTTTTTTTACATTGTATCATAAAAAAAACCTTTGACTGATCCACACCATTCGGGACACATTCAAAAAATGATGTTTTAAAATCAAATAAATAATTACTCTCAAATAGAATGTGAATTCTATACTTCCAAAAAACATTTGCTTTACCTTTTCCATTTTTCACTGGTTTCTTCGAATCCACTTTTACTGTAGTAAAACAAGCAGAAACATCAGTTTAGTCATTGTTGTCATCTAATTTCGGGACATGCATTACATTCAAAGAACTTGACTATGCCTGATGTATTATAAATGGTATAAGCTTCTACAAATAAAGGCTCTTAGATGTGAATGAAATCTGCACACATCTACTGCATTCTGTATCCCATTAATCAGCTGATTATCAGATTTCCAGAATCGATCAATTGAATTTAAATGAATGCCTCTTGGAAGCTTGATGTTGACGATCACTTGAGTAAAAGTACAAATTTATTCGCCTTCAAATGTACTTAAGTATTCAAAGTACTATGATTTATTACGCCTACTGTAGTATGTACTGTACTGTATGTTCCTATTCACATTTTTGTCACAAGATGCTGGCTTAATCAACTCAGCTTACGTAAAAAGACTCTAATGTTACTCTTAACACACCAATCTATTATTAGTATGATATTAATGAGTCAAACACTGATTGATATATATATTAAAATGAACATAAGCCCAAAACGCTCTACCCTGATTGGTGGTTTGCTGCATGTTTCACCAGTTACGTTTTTTTTTTTTCACTCATAAACAAAAAAGAACTACTGATTTCGTTAAATGTAGTTGAGTAAAAAGATATTTGACTTTGAAATGTAGTGAAGTTAAAGAAAAGTCTCCCCAAATGTAAATACTTTAGTAAATTACTGATACATAAAAAAAGCTATTTAAATACAGTAACGAATTACATTTACTACTGTCCACCACTGGTATAGCCAAATCCGGGATTGCTCCTTTTCCAGAACTTTGTCCCAGAAACAAATGTATTTCTATTGAGATCATGAGAATTATGACTCTTTATTTACACACAGGTAGATGACATTCAACTAATTCTGTGACGTCTAACGCCAACTGGCTAACCCTAGATTTCATTTAGGGATCTGAATGCAACATATACACACAGTTTATTATAATGGGTTAGATTGTGTACATCCGTGACAATCTGCACAATACGAAAAAGTTTAAATGGCGGTGGTAAAGTTGGTGGTTGTCGGGGAGGGCCGATTGTTGCTGGGGGCAAATTTTGGAGTAAGAACGGGAGCTTTGAGGATGGATTTGGACTATAGTTAATGTCAACAGTCTGCTACACTGACTCAGGACTACAGTTCGCTTCTGATCACCATCACTGCACCCCGCAACATTGTATATCTGAAATAAATGGACATTCGGTGCAACCCAGATGAGGATGGGTTCCCTCTTGAGTCTGGTTTCGTCTCAAGGTTTCTTCCTTATGCCATCTCGGGGAGTTTTTCCTTGCCACAGTCGCCACTGGCTCGCTCATCAGGGACAAACTTACTTATAAAGAACATATTAATTTTTTATCACCAGATTATCTGTGTAAAGCTGCTTCGAGACAATGTTCATTGTTAAAAGCGCTATACAAATAAAAATGAATTGAATTGATTCGAATTGAATTGAATATTCAAGTCACTGTTCCTCTATATGAGTGAAATATGCTAAATATGGCTTAACTAATCATTGCATTTCTTAGACTAAGATGTCTGAGAAGATAAAGTGTAAATGTTTAAGTTGATCCTCCAAACATAAATACAGGTCTCTACAGGTCAGTGAGTCACTCACCTGACTGAGGAGGGGTCATTGCTGGGATTTTCGTTCCAGCTGCATAAGGCCTGCTTCCTGGAGTCTGAGAGCCAAGAAAAGTGTAGTCGATTATTGCATTGCTGACAATGTTATATTATATTCACTGTTCTTTTAAAGGATTATTTCATATCGAAATCTTTACTTGTAATATTCTCAGAACAGCTCTGTAAGCATCATAACTGCAATGGGGTGTAACGGTACACGTATTCGTATCGAACCGTTTGAGGATAGGGCTTTTGGTTCGGTGCACGTGTTTTAATGCACTCCCTGTTTTAACGTGAGGAACATAGTTAAAATCTGAGTTCCCTCATGAACAGATTAAGTGGTCAGACCACAAAATATTCATTTTGTTTAGTCTCCAACTCGGCACTATGAGCACAGTGTCACTGCGCACGCTCGAAAACTGCCAATGCACGATTTTGTGGATTATGATATGTGAAATCGCTGCCACTTCCTGCAATCACCAACGTTTTTATGACAGTCTAGCAAAATGGATTCTTTCGCGGTTTATGTAAAGCATCAAGAATTTCTTTTAAAAGGAGAAAATCCTGACAATTCTGCATATCGAGGGAGTAAATGAATAAATGAAGGATGGAAGAAATGAATTCGTTTATGCATAAATAAACTGAATGAATAAATAAATAACTATCTAGTGTGTTTCTTAAATACAGACATTTGTTTATGTATGCTAAAATAAGAAAAACAATTAAGTAGCTAAGTATATATATCTATTAAAATATGTAATATTAAAAGTAAAAAACACACAATTAAATACACACTTCTGTATTACCCAAATAGGGCCTAACAAATGTACACTATTTAATTACATTTTTCATTTATTTAATTGTATTTAATCAATTGAATTTGTGCCTATTTAATCGATTACTCAATTTAATCAGTATAATAAAAGTGTTATTAAAAATTTTATTTTTATATATTAATTTTTTTTAAAAATTAAAACCAAGGCAGGCATTTTATATAAAATTCATTCATTCATCCATTCATCTTCTCCCGCTTATCCGTAATTCGAGTCACGGGGGCAGCAGTCTAAGCAGATTCCCTAGACACTTCTCCGTGTCCAGGGATCGGGCTGTCAAGGCCCCCGCCTTCGACTGCTGCCCGATCCTCTCAGCACCGGTCCCTCACGGTCCCTCCTGCAGGTGGTGAGCCCACGGGAAGGCGGCCTCACGTCACTCCGACGTCACGGTCCTTGATTTATTTTTCTCATAAGGGTCCCCTGGAGCATAGAGGGTTAAGGGCCTTGCTCAAGTGCCTAAGAGTGGCAGCTTGGCTATACCGGGGCTTGAACCCCAGACCTTCCGAGCGATAACCCAGCGCCTTAACCGCTGGAGCCACCACTCCCCCTTATTTAAAATTGTTTCTATAATGTTTACTATTACTATTATTATTATTCATATTATTTTTGAACATCAACAGTTTACATTTATAGAAACAATTTTAAATAAATGCAAACTGTTGATGTTCAAAAATAATATGAATAATAATAATAGTAATAGTAATGATAATACTAATAAACGACAGGTAAATGACTGTTTTTATGTTTTTTTGTTTTGAAATGAATGAATTTCTTCCCACAAAATAGTTTTTTTGTGTACCGTCACACCCCTAGTGTGCAATGTTAATCCTTATTCAAGATCGTATTGAACTTCCTTTCAACACACTGCACAGCTTTTGTCTTTACTCTTTCTCAAAAGTTTTGGTTTTATAATCCCATTGTATCAAGGTTTCTCCCTCATGGTTTCTCATGGGTTTTTTTCCTTTCTAAAAACCTGCTTTGTGAAAAGTTCATTCGATGCACCCTTGTGCATTCAATAGATTACAGTAGATAGGACATACCAGATGCCATAATATATACTTACATTTCATTTTTTTACGTTATACATTTTTCTTTCGAACGCATGCTAGGGTTAACCAGACAAACTTGCATCTATGGATTATAAGACATAATGGTGTCTTTCGCCAGTAAATATTCAGTTACTGTCTATTAAAGGGAAAAAGATTTTAGATCTCACTTTGCATGCAGCAAACGTGCCAATGATTTAATTGTAAAGGAAGGCCAGTCTACTGTTAGTCAAAATGAAAGAAAAGCAAACTACCCCTGCAGTGGGAGTGCAGATTAAACCATTGCAGAAGCAAGGGAGGGGTTTGCTCAGTGATGATACTCACCCTTGGCCCACTTCCTTTTGGTAAAGCATTTGTAGGTGGTGAGGGGGAACTAGAGGAAGCTGGGGGTTTTTTCACAATGCTGGGGGGTCTTTTTAGGGAGGATTGTCTAGCTTTGGAAGAAGGGGCTTTATATGTCTTTGGGTTGAAAAAAAAGAACCAAAGATTCAATACAAATCGTGAACCAAAAACAAAACAGAATAGGAAGGAGCGGAGAGAAAATGTAAAAAAAATAAATAAATAAATACAAAAATAATTTCTTACCCGTTTCTCAGTGTCATTGTCGGTCTTGACTTGAGCTGCAAGAAAGAAAGATTCGAGTCAAAAGAATTCGTTTTCCTCTGATTGGCCCAATTAGTCACATGTACCGCAGGGATCTGCCATGCTTTCAGAGTTCTTAGTTTCCTGTATTTGTTATACTATACAAATGGGATATGTATTAATCCAATAAATCCATTAAATAATGATGATAAAGAGCTGATCACAGGGACACACAAAAAAATCATGCAGATGTGCCATGCTAAAGGAGACTTGTGGAAACGTAGCCGGCCAACATAGCCTTTCATCGACCATCAGCACAAAAACAGTTCGCATTAACACCAACCAAGATCAAACCACGTCGGAGTGACTAAGGTTATATGGAAGTCAAGCTCAAAAAGGTAGTTTTGGGGCAACAAGCGAGTTCCTTCAGTGCTGTGTTTATTTCGCTTAATAGCAAAAGGAGAAGAAAACAGCCCTGAGAAGCGAAAAGGTAGGAGGAAATCAAACAAGAATGAGATTGGGCTGGGATTCGGGTGAACAAAAGATCACAGACCTTTGAAGTTAGATACGGGGACACGAGATTTTTTAGATGGTGAGCCAAAGGAACCGACTGGAGAACCGGTCAAGTCCTTGAAAGGAGGAATGTCTTCTATTCCTTCGGCCTCTAGACTCCCAGGGTGATGTGCCAACTGGTCTTCAGTTAAATCAGTTTTATTACCATCATACGTCCCTGAATTCAAATTCTCTGGTATTAGCGTAGCATTGACAAAGTCCTGCTTTGCTTCATGGCCTGCTTGGTCATATTCACAGCTCAGATCTACTGATAAATTGCCATTGGTACAATGCAAGATGCCAGTACTGGCCATATCTTCATTTTCATATTGATCTGACACAATGGGTTGCCATTCATCTTGAACTTTAACAGAGTCTTCTTCGGAGACAGAGGCACCTTCGCTTTCTCTGATCTTCTCCCCAACCGCTGTGAGATCTTCCAGGGCTGCACTGCGGATTAAAAATGACACAGGAAGCTCGCTCTCCAGGGACAGACTTCGGGTGCGATCGGGACTGACTGGTCGCTGGAGCGGTTTCTTAGATGGCCCACTCCAGCTGGTCATCAGAAAATGTTCTTCTTCTTCCTCGGTTATACTCTGGTTTATAAGGCCTCCACCCAGATCTTGCCAATCTTCATCATAACCCCCTGGAATGAAGTTGGCTGCTACATCTGGAAATATTGTTGCACGTGCTTTCAGAGTCCGATGGCATTGCATTGTTTGGATTTCATGACCTAAAGAAATGCTTTTACTGCTCAGGCCTCATAAAACCTGGACATTGTTGATTAGTAAAATCCAATCAAATCAGTGGCACTTTTCCACAAGCAGAAAAGGCGAAGAGACACTCACACAAATATAAAATAAGAAATCACGGAATGGCAAAATGATTATTTTTGCTAGCCCTCTTAAACAAAGGAATATGAACACAGATTAATGTAGCATGGCGTGATTTAGAGTTAAAAAGAAAGTACACTCTCCATTAATTCTAAGTTTTAGTTTATCAAGGGCAGATTGCAATAAAAGAATATTTCAGCATGTAGTCATTTTTTCCACAAAGTCCAAACCCCATTAAAAGTCTGTAGTGGGAGCTTAAGAGAGATCAAACATCAATATACTGAATCGTTGTTATGAAGAAAAGAAGGCCAACATTTCTGCAAAAACGATGCGAGACTGTGACACAAAAAAAGTATTTTCAGATTATTGTTGCTAAACGTAGGTCTATGTAGAATAGTGGAGTCAGTGATTTTTCATAAGGGTGGCCAGGCAGTTGATAGCAGTAAGTCTGGGGTGGCACAGAAAATATTATGCAAACACACAGGGCACTCATTAAACCTTTTGAAATGCATTGTAGGGGGCCCGAAGATGAACCAAGTCTTCCATGAGGTTGCGTTGCACTCCAAATGGTGGACAACCGTGCAGTTTTTAGAAAGTTTCCAAACGCTATCATACAGACATGATCGAGATTCTCCTAGATCAACATTTGAGAAATGATTTTTGTCTTTTAAAAATGCAATTACGAGTGAGATGGCCGTGATTATTATCTACAAGTTGGTATTAAAAATCACCTTTAAAATTGTCCCCTTTCACGGCAATACATCGCTTCCAGCACTCCACTGACCACCCCTCCCTGACCACCCCTACCCTGGCCACCCATAGCTCCACCCTGGTTTATGTATGCTTATTATTTCCCCTCTGGTTCTAAATGTTGGTTTGTTTTTTGAGGAAAGAAATGCCTACATACTGATATCTTGTCTACTGAGGTTATGTTTTGTACTTTCGAGACTTGAAGGAGGGTGTGCTTTCTTTTTTCCCCCATTACTGTATTGTTTAATAGTGAATAGATAGGGATGCTTTTATTCTGAATTGAGCAACAGTATTGGGCCAACATTGGCCTGAATGGCTGAATCACATTATTTAAGCAGATTTTGAATATTTAGTTCAGAACTAAAAGATATTTGGTGTATGTGTACATATAACAATAGCTCAACATGATTATTACCACATTTTGGCAATATTCTTCTAAGTCTAGTTCTAATAGTGTTCTTAAATCAAAGTAAAATGCGGTTTGGCGCATCCCTACTACTCGATTCTGAAAAAACATGAAGGGGATTGAATAAAGGAGAGAAAACCACGAACGGTACCTGTTTGAGATGTACCTGTAGGTCCTCCTGTTTTTCATACATGGAACATATTCATAAGAGGGAAAATAAGCAGGTATTAGAGAACTGTAATTTAAAACTATTTTCTGTTGAATGTACACCAGCAAAAAAAAAAAAAAAAAAAAAAAAGCTGGGAAAGAAGGTGCAATCATTTGCCATTGTTTGACAGGCGAGCTTACCTGATCTAATTACTTAAAATACACTCGTATAAAAATAAAACTGCTGTGGGAGGTGAAAAGCAAACAGTTTAAGAGAAAATAGCATAGTGAAGCGTGAAAGAAGGTTTTGTCGAACAAGCTGTCATGACACGCCAAGCAGCTGTTGCCGAGAGTGCCTTTGTCATTTTGAGATCACACCCATGCCACTGCGGCCATCAGAAAATAAATGCATAAGAACATTCTAGAGAATGTTTTTCTAGCGAATGTTTTTTTCTCCTGGCTAAAAAAGTGCAAAACGTTTACCATAACACGTGTAAGATCATCAGCAGAGTCAGGCTGTGGCTTGCAAAGGATATTTACTTAGACAGGGAAAAGAAATAGCAACAAAAACATACTTGGTTACCCAAAAGCAAAAAGCAAACACAAAAGGTTGTGGAGGTAAGTATGGGTTCTGAGGCGAAACCAAAGCAGAAACAAGCAAAACACATCGATCGTGACAGGCGACAGTTGTTGGTAGCGCCTACCACTCTGCCTGTTTGAATCAGCCGGAGCAGATGCATGCTGAGCTTCTCCGTGTGCTTCTGCAGAATACACCAACCCCTCTATTAGACAACAATTGAGACTCTTTAATTACTCAGCACCAACAATAGACAGCTGCAGGTTAACTCTTTCAGTGGCAAAAAGTAAAAGGAATAATTTGCTTTTCGATAGGTCTGTTTTCCTATTCTATTTCCAGAGGGACTCGTCTAAAACACATATTAGGAGTAAAATTGAAATGCAGGACACAGTTATGTTCGGTTGTACATGAAGGCTGTCTATTGTGGACCAATATACAATGATGTCTGAAAGGTCTCTGAAATAAGCAGTAAAACTAATCTGAGAGCTTTTTTCCTATTTCCAAGTACTTAAGGGGGAGAATTGAAAATAATATATAAATAATTTTTTTTACACACACACACACACACACACACACACACACACACACACACACATATAATTTATTGATTTTCTTTTTTTACCACATTGCTCCTCCTCATTAACAGAGTTGGTCTCATCCTGAGGAAACTCATGTGCTAAAGCGAGCTCTTCATCACCATGATCCTCTGTAAAATCACCAGAAAATAAAAAGACTTAAAAAAAAAAAAAACCTGAAAAAAATTTCAAGATTTTGAAACCGGGTCCTGTATGTTTGGTGTATATTTTTGGAGTATATAGAAATGTGGTACTGGATTTTGTTTGGTTTAAAAAGATTGTAAAGGTGATTCGGAGGGGAGTTGCAGGATCGTATAAGAATGAAGTCATCTGCTCAACATGCCCTTCATGACTCCATAAAAAACGTCATCTCAGGATGTTCTCCTTGCCACTGTCACCTCATTAGGAATCAAAACCTAGATATGTATTTCTGTACTGCTCCTATGTGACACTTTCTATTTATAACAAACACTTAATTTCATTCAGTAACCACTTTATTCTGATCGAGGGTCTCAACACTGAGCAAAAGCCAAAGAACCTAGAACATGCACAGAAACAGCTCAGGATCGAACCTGGGATTGTAGATAACTGACCGAACAACACTACGCTGCAACCCTAGAGCTATACAGCTCAAATGAAATGACATCATTAAATTACAAAAATGCAGATGGATTTCAACAAAGCTGACATATTTATAATTGTGAAATTGTTTATTGAAATTGATTATAATTATTACTCTGAGTCTGCTGAGCATATTCCTCTCATCATAAATACAATAAATGAAAGTAACACCTAAAATATTTAAGACCACACTCGTAGTCTGTTTAATTACTTAATATCAATGATTCGAAATTTAAAGCATAAAAATAGCTTTTCTGGGAATTGATGTTACATTTTTTAAAGGGAACCCTACAAATATTGCATGCTTTTTTTTTATGTACATTAGTTCAAATATAATTGAAAACAAATAAAGTCTTTACATTTTTTAAAACTTTGTAAAAATGTCTTTTTGTACTTTATAATACAACCGTGCTCATGTCTGAAAGCATTCATTTGACCTTATTTAAAAATCACAAATACCTGCTTGTAACCAACAGTTTTGTTTTCTTTTAACTCACTTTATATGTATTACATTATTGTGCATAGAGAACCATGCAGGACCGAGTTTCTTTGCAGGAGAAATTCTTTGGGGGAAAAAGAATAAACATGGAGAACAAGCTTAGAGTTTAAATCAATGAAGAACCAATTCACATGCAAATCCAACAAAATGTCAGCCAAAGTCCCATGTCAAAAGGCTTATTTACTGGACTAATGTTCATGCTACAACAGAAACAATTTGGATTTTTTTTTTTACTGGTAAGGAAAATAATTATTAATCCTCTTGCCATAGAACTAATAAATTACTGCCTGAAGATTTATCAGTTCAGTAAATGTATTCATGTATTCTAAACATGTTCCACAAAGTAACAAATCTCAGGGCTTCAGGCAAATTGCAGGATCTTGGTTTTACTCTTAGCTTCAATGCTGAAAGCAACATAACAACGGTATACCTTCAGATTCAACTAAAAATAAAAAATAAGGTTGGCTGCTTTGCATTTTATATAACCATGTAAATATAAGCAAAAGTTCAAAAAGAGAAGTGGAAAAAAATTAATCATGCCAAGTAAATTTGTAGGATTATTTCACAAACAATAACAACAGAAACAGAACCATGGCTTCCTTGAGCAACTGCATGCCGGATTTAACTAATTTAACCTTATAAAATTAATGCAGGCTTCATGCCATGCTTCACCTCCTCACCAGAGGGGGCGCTCTCTACTTTAGAGACCTCAGTCCCTGACATTAGCTCGTCTTTGGTCGGTTCGACCAAAACTTCCTGGGGCACGTCTGAAAGAAAGACTTTACAGTTACACCGGGGAGGGAAACATGAAGTGCTCAAATGGTTGGTAATTTAAGTGTTTATTCAGAATAATTTGAGAAGGCCACGTTTTGTTTCATGTGGCTCCCATGTAGAATTCAACCAACTCGATGAAACTGGTGCAATTTACCCTCCAGGAACACACTGAACAGTTTTCCCACATTGAGTGTAGCATGAGGTGGAAGGTAAAAGGGCAGAACTTACTAGCACCCTAGTGAGGGGAAAGCTAGACTACTCACTAGCATGTCACAGGGGTCATAAATAGGGTGAAGGGAGAACGTTATGGCAACGCCCCCAGCATTATAATGCGTCTGACACAAGGAAGGTTATTGTTCTCATGGTTGGCACACTTGGTGAAATGCTGCCTGTCAGTACAATGACTGCATCGTTCTGTTTGTCTTTCCACGCTTTATTTTTTGCCCACGGTGTCAACAGTCAACAATTCTGTTTCAAAATGTTCAGGCCGAGCTTAAAAAAGCTCAGCTGACGACGGTTTGCCGCTGATCATGTAACGGAAATCACCTCGGTTTGCTAGGGCCATTTAGGATCTTAGCACTGAATAAATGAGTAGGAGCTAGCTTTTTATTCAAACCTCTCTACCACCATGCGCATGACAAAAGAACTGTCAAATGACGTCAGAGACAAGTTTGTAGACCTGCACAAGGCTGGAATGGGCTACAAGACCATCAGAGTGTTGCCTTGGCCATATGTTGTGTCATTGTCATGCTGGAAGACTCATCCATGACCCATCTTCAGTGTTCTGGCTAGAAGGCCAGAAGGTTCTCATCCAAGATGGTGATGAAGTCTTCCTGCCTCCAAACACAGCTCAATTTTGGTCTCATCTGACCACATCGCATTCTTCAAAACCTTCTCTGAATCATTCAGATGTTCATTTGCAAACTTCAGGCGGGTTTGTTCATGTGCTTTCTTGAGCAGAGAGAGCTTGGTGTGTTACCAATGGTTTTCTTGGTGACTGTGGTCCCAGCTCTCTTGAGATCATTAACACTCTCATCCCATGTAATTCTGGGCTGATCCCTCACCTTTCTCAGAATCATGCTTACTCATGAGGTGAGATATTGCATGGAGCTCCAGAGCGAGGGTGATTGACTTCTTCCATTTTCGAATTATCGCACCAACAGCGGTCTCTTTCTCACCAAGCTTCTTGCTGATGGTAGCCCATTCCAGCCTTGTGCAGGTCTACAATCTTGTCCCTGGCGTCCTTTGACTGCTTTTTGGTCTTGCCCGTGGTGGTATCGAGCAGCAGTCCCCAACCTTTTTTGCGCCACAGACCGGATTAATGTCGGAGAATATTTTCATGGACTAGTTTAATGTCCGTCAATATTTCCACGGACCGGCCTTTAAGGTGTGGCGGATAAATACAACAAAATCAAATAATACGACTGGCAAAAAAACTGGTATTTTCTAAAAAAGAATAAAATACGTGAATCCACTGTGTTGTTTTTTTGTTCATTTTGCTAGCTTGGGGGTTTCAATTTAGCGGTGATGTATTATGTGTTAGCGGCCGGAGCAGCCCCTTTAAGAAGGTAGTGGATTGACCGGTGCCGGTCCGCGGCCTGGGGATTGGGGACCATTGGTGTAGAGTATATGGTGTTGGCGATGTGTATATATATATATATATATATATATATATATATATATATATATATATATATATATATTTGTGTGAATTTTATATCCAGACTTTTTGTGTAGCTGCTCTGAAATTGAGTTATGGAAAAATACCCTCTAGCCTAAGGTTGCGTTCATATTCCTTACTCATTTAATTAAAAAATTTAAATTTTAGCTGGAAGTAGAGTCATCATAGAATTTGTTTGAAGGGTTACAAATCTGAATTGCTGCCTGTGTTAATTGCACTGAGAACCAGCCGTGATAATGAAAAATGTTACAAAAAGCCACTATAAACCGCCCCCCCCCCCCACACACACACACACACACACACACACACAC
>JAAIIK010000173.1:1809999-1844000 GCA_014706435.1 Silurus glanis
CACACACACACACACACACACACACACACACACACATACACACACAAGACATTAGTATATAGCTGCGCTGAATTCGTACTATGGACTACACCAGTACAGATTTCTAAGCGCAGGCTGACCCAGATTCCAGGATTCCATAATAAAGCATACAGCTGCAAAAGCTGGATTGAGCACCCTGTCAAACGTGGCCTTGTAGTGTTTATGTAAAGCAATTAATAAAAAAAGACTACATCAGAAAGCCAGGAAGCCATTGGTACACTGATTACCCTGCAAAGCGAACATACAAATTAATATGAATGTTTTGATGATGTGATTCCAAATATAGAACCAAACCACCATTTCCGTCACCCAAAAAACAATATAGAGTTTATACTCTATATAAATTTCACTGCCACTTCAAATGTTTTCAGGTGCATTGTGTGTATAGCAATAAGATTTAGCAGTTACGCTCTTTAGGGGAAGTAGGTCATCTGGTAATGAAGCCTAATTATTTAATTCAACATGATTTTTCTCTGAGAAGCACATCCCCTTACAGTTTTTCCAACAGGATTTCAATGCTCATGACAATGTCACAATTATTTCATGCAGGCACAATGAACTCTATTTAGGAATAGACATGAATGTCAGATTTGTTTAATCCGCTATGCTATTTTGGCAGCGTGCTCATGGCAGTGTCCCTCTTCAGAGGCAATTACATTTGTCCTTTCATTTTAGGGTGCAAAAAGAAACAGGGCACATTAAGGTTCAAAATACAGGTTTTCAAATATTGTTTTATCGCATCATAAATATTCTCCCGGAATATATTTTGGATTTTAATAAATCCTAAACTCTTTTTTTTCTGCTAGGATCCTAACACAAGCCATACTCTTCAATGAAAAGCAATGATTTCTTGGAAAAATCTCTCAGTATTCACCTCACCTTTCATTGGACTGATGCCATTCTCCAACTGATCCCCGTGGTGACGGTCGTTCACAGCCATGCCAGCAAGCGAGTTCGCCATGGCATCGGCCATGTTGCAGTGGTTAGAGTGGCTGTTGAACGAATCATGCTGCTGGTCCATTGCAAATAAGGATCACTCTAAAAAAAAATAGAAAGGAAAAGGAAAAAAAATAAAAGAGAGTAGAAATTAAGAAAGAAAATAGAAATTAAGATTTAATTAGCAATTATTGTAACTGGACAAACCCCACTTCAAGAGCACTACAGACAAATATATCTTCTGGACAGGCAGACTTGTTTGTGTACAGTAATAAGCCATAACTCCATGGGCCCTGTAATTCTCATAGCATTTTAATAGAAATCATTCACAAAAAAGTCGTCTTCTACTGAAATCGTAGGTTCAACTCAATGTAAACAGACCCAGGGCCGCTTTAAGCAGAGCTATTTATACATGCCAACATGCAGGTCTGGAGTAGGATTTCAGACACGCTCCCTAAAATAGTGCAGTCGAGCAGAAGTGAGTTTCCTCTCTCACACTGAGAACCAACACTTCCTCTTCACTCCAAATTCATTTTAATAGCAAATACACATGCGAACAGGTCTATCCACTCACAACTGAGTGTTTATTAATTCAATAAGTGAGTAGAATGTGCTGGTCAGTTGAGCACCTTGCAGCATTTATCATGTTGTCATAATTAATGATTATCAGGTACCTTCTAAGGATTTGATGAAAACCATAAGCATTAAAATGGAAATCTTGTTGTTGCCGAAAGCATAGATATGCAGAGTGAAATGCAAATGGAGTTCCGCTTAGAGTCCTGATTTATAGTGAATCTCGAAATTTCAGTCATACAACTGAGCAAATGAGGGCTAAGGGTCTTGCACAAGGACTCAGCAGTGGCCAACATCTTTTCCATTGAGCTACCACTTAAAGCATCTTTATACCTAGTTTGTCCTGTTCCTAGAGAGAATACAACCGTGGACTACATAATACTAGAGGTCGACCAATTCGTTGGTTTTGCCGATTCATTGGCATTGTTGATTTGACCTGTTATAGGCAAAAATCCATACCGATAATTTTTCCGGGTTGCCTCTAGAGGCGACTCACTGACGCTACTTGCTGTTTGTTTGAAGTGTCTTTTTTTTAATTAATTTGGGATGGAACTGTTTTAATTATTTTGGAGGGTTCAGTTTGAATGCGTCTTTTATTTTCCTCAATATTTATTAAAACAATCAATATCTTCCTATTTATTTCACTTAGCACATTTTCATGATTCAGTATTGTGTTTTAATATATGGAACAAAGTTCAGTACTATTGTACATGCAGTGTAATGTTTGTTTATTATTCACGATCCATTTAAAAAGTATTGGTTGACTAATCGGTTATGGGCAAGTACAATCCAACCTAGCTATCGGTATTGGTCGACCTCTACATAATACCATAGTATAATATATTTTAGAGGAAGTTGTAGCTCAGATGTTGGACTTCTAATCAGAATGTTGTGAGTTCAAACCCCACCACCACTTGCTCAAGCTGCCATTGCTGGGCCCTTGCGCAAGGCCCTTAAACCTTGTGTGAATGAGATAATTGTAAGTTGCTCTGGATAAGAGTGCCTGCCAAATAATGTAAATATATTCTAATATATGAGCAGATTCTACTACAGTTCATGCTCCTCCCAATATTTGTACTGCGTGTGGTGATTACACGGTTAATCCCGACATGTTTAAATGTGGTGACGAGAAGGTCTTATTTTAGCCGATGACTGGACAAGATTAGGAAATAGAAAACGATTATATTTATGTCCTGCTTTTTTTCCTCCACAGCTTCTCCTCCGGTACTTTCTCTGACATGTGAGATGTAGGGACGCATACATGACACGGGCGTCCATTCATTCTAAACTCAATATGTCTCTTCTTATATATTTAAGTCCAAGTCTAGACATGCTATCAGAAATGTTGAGATCCTCTGTTTGAAAGAATGCTATCCTTCAGGGTGTATGCGGAGAAATGCTACGTGAGGGGAAAAATGTAAAGCCTTTGACTAAGCCCTGAAACCTGTTACAGAGCAAGATCAGCTTAACTCTATCCTTAACCTTACATTCTGGTCAGATGTCCGTCTAGACAAGCAAGTCAACAGACACTTCAGGCTCCTCCGGGTGCCAGATTATGATTTCCTTAGAGAGGCAACCAAAACTCACTTGAGAGCCAGTAAAACTGCCATATTTTATATTATAAGGGAGGCAGACGCTCAATGGTTAAGGCATCTGACTATGGGTTGGAGGGTCATGAGTTCAAATCCCGCTGCTGCTACCTTACCTTCAGCAAGGCCCTTAACCCTCAAATGCTGTAAATGTGTGTGAAGAGCGAGCCTAAAGCAGCTTTTTCATCTCCAATTGTCCAAACATATGCTATGGAGGAAAAAAGGAAAGTTGGTTCAGCAGGAAATTTCTAAGGCTGGTGGGAAAAATCTCACCTGCTTTATGTGCCATTAGTATACGCTAACCTTTACCAAACATGTGATGTTTGCACTGAGATCTGGCTGTGTTTCGCCTTGTTTCCCTTGCTGACTGCCCTTTCTGTTAACCTGGAACATAGTTTTTTGACACTTTCTACTCATTTAATATTAAACTAAAACGTATGGCGGACTAGGCTCATATTTCTACATCAGGATGTAAAAAATAAAAAACCCAGCAAACCTCACACAGCATTTTTTCCTGCTCATTTAGATCTTGTCTCCAAGGACAGTTAGGGATCACCTCGTAATTACCCAGGGAGGTGTCTGTGTTTGGTGTTTTATTAGATGTCAGGGCAAAGGTAGGCATTTCATGTGCGTATAAATTTGTCTTTGGAATGCATGCTTGGCTCATGTCTTCAACAAACCCACCAACGCATATGTGACACGAGGGAAGCTTTAAATAAACAATGATATTGACATTGTAAAGACACACCTCGGTTTACAATCTTTACACTTGGAAAACATACACCTTTTCAGTTACGCCTATGTACATATAATAAGCATGCCTAAATACTTGTTATGTATTTTAACACACATAAATGCAACTATTTAATACTAGTGTGTAAGAACAAAGACTCAAAACCAAATAGCTGCACAGCCTGTTATTTATGTTTCATGGAGTTCTAGCCATGAGGGCATGTCTGACAAGAAACACTACCTAAGGATAATTACTCTCCATGATTCGATGATTCTCGGAGAAACCAAATTCTGGCTTGCAATTCAAACATTGAGGTCGGCCAGACATTACAAAAACCCATACCATAGTTTGATGTTCGCTGCATTCCCTTCCTGCTGTGTGCAATCAGTGTCACTGTCACTGCCCTCAAAACACGTCTCAGTGCTAAACTTTCACATTAGTTGCTCCATAAAATGGAAATGGGAGGGAAAAAAACAATATTGCTTGTAAAATTATTTAAAAACCCATAAATATTATTGCTGGATAATTATTTAACCTTTTAATCATATTCAATATAAAACGTTTGATCGGAAGGTCGGGGGTTCAAGCCCTGGTATCGCCAATCTACCACTCTCGGGCCCTTGACCAAGGCCCTAAACCCTCAGTGCTCCAGGGGCTTCCTAACGTCGATGGAATATATGAAGAATGAATTTCACAGCCCCTTTTACCTTTGATGCTTTTTTTAAGGTAAGATTCTCTAACAAATTCCTATAAATTCCAATATATTGTTTATAATGACCTAGTGCTGGGTAACATAATTATCATGATGCACGCGCTACAGTAAGGAACGTCTGCTCTATATATATTCGTGCCTTTACCAATGACATAAGGCAGAGATGTTTCAAAGAGTTCTGAACTGATTTTAATATCCAATGCACCCTTGGCAACTAGTGTCTGTGCCAACATTGATGCTAAAATTGAATCCTCAGGGCTTTGTAAGTTTGTTGAGCCAGAATTACACAGCAAAACCATGATCGTGTACAGTGTGTATGAAATCGGGGATGCTGCAGGATCAGCATGCTCTCCTCATGCATGACTGGCCTTGCCTCTCTGACCTAGCTTTTAAATTTCCTTTCTCTGCCTATTCTCTCCAGATCTCTTTTGCCCTCTTTTCCATGCTCTCCATGCAGGAGCCCTGTTTTGTGAAGACGCAACGACACATTAGCTGTAATAAGAAGTATGCTTGTATGTCAAACTGCTCTAAGCAGAACACCACCTGGCTTGGTGTGTATTTATGGCATGAATAGTCAGTCAGTTGGCTACAATTAGATTGAGACACTATTTGACAATGTCACGCTGATGAAAAAGTAAATAGGAATATGATACACTTTTCCATTGGTTTATTAACAGTGATACTACTGTTTTGTTGCTGTTTTATTAGCAAACCATTAAAACCTGCAAAAATTGTCATACGTCTTTGCCAGATCTTTTTCACTATCTAAAGGAAATTAATATATCACATTATATGTTCTTATTCAGACAAGTAAATGATGCTATCACTTGCAATCAGTGCTTCTTACATTTAAGTGGCAATAAAAGTTCAAATATATAGTGTAAAATAAAGCCATAGCTATGATAACATCCATCACCACTCACATGCAATTACCATGTCTGCTATTCTGTGCACTTACATAAGAGTGGTTTTCAACCTACTGCCCTTCATTGTGGAGGGGTTTACAACTGCAACGCAATAAAAAAACCTGAAAACGATGTGGCATTCCCAAAAGGCCCCAGCAAGGCACTCTTGGAAACGGGACTATGTGGAATCCCATAAACGCAAACTCCAGGAATTTGGTCCGTCATGGTTCTGCAGGGCGGACTAATGGCCTAAGTCTATGCAGCTGCACATTTACTATGGACAACATGACCCACAATGCCTGTGCCACTGATTTTTATCTCGGATCGCTATGCCAGTCTGTCTGCAGTTACAAGCTTAGTCCTAATTCCTCTCTGTCATTCCATAGAGCAATGCAATGGTATGCAAAAATGCTACTTTGAGAAGTTGATGAAAAAGTAATTTTATTTTGAAAGTCTGCCAATATTCGTGCAGGATTTCCAGCAGGAGGCTTATTAGTCATGGAACAGTGTAGTAAACATTTATAATCCAGTCTTTTTGTCAAGAAATATTGTTTATGAATTACATGGGACTGATGTTGAGATCTAAAATAGAATGAATTCCCTTTTGGGAAGCCACAGAAAAGAGAAAAATGACCATTAAGATTACAAGCTTCTGCTCTGAAATCAGAATCATCAGAATCAGAATATTTGTTGGGTTGCAGTTGCGCACAGTGAAAGATCGAAATAAAGATTGAATAGTAAAAAGGAAAAAAAAGAAAATATAAATATACATATTAAGTTTTATATTAAGTGAAATTAAACGTGTAGCAGCAGTGAAAAAGAGATGGCAAAAAGTCAGACGATTCATTATGTAGCTGGCTGGACTATCACTGCGAGGGAAGGATTCTTGGCACCAGAACTACAAAATGTCAGGAAAACAGTGTTGTAACCATGCATGCACTGAAAGATCAAGTCAAGCTGCATGGTTTGAAAATGTCATATACTGTCTGTATGTAACGTATGTTGCATGTTGTCACATGTACAGTATGTACAGAAAGTTCTTGCACCAACTTGCTGGCTTCAGTTCCTATGTAGCGTGTACATTTGCTCAGATCTGGTGAATTCACATCTCAAATGTATTATGTAAACCGTATTAAATCAACCACTGATCATCTCTTAGAAAGAATTGCGCAAAAAAAAAACCCACTACTTTTATTGGGATTGGGAACTTTGAATTTGTTCAATGATAATCTCAATGAATTGTGGAATTTGCATAAAACCCTGTCCTTGGTTCTGACTCTAATATCCAGTTGTGCATTATTCGTGTAGCAAAAACACCACGGTAAATGAACTTGAACATGTTTTATGGCGTAGGGTTTTTTTTAGAGAACATACATTTTTTTCAATAATCCTCAACTTTCAGAACTTCTTGCAGTGGATGTAGATGATGTAGGAACACCCTATAATTAGTTACTAGTTATTTCTATGTGTAGTCATTGTGTATTTCCAAGAACCCAAACATGATTTTTCCTGGACAGAGCCTAGTCATGCTTGGTGATTTTAGAACTCAACAGAAATTGGAAACTTGCATTTCATACGTGAAGAATCTTAAATCGCTGGATTCTCAGATTAAATTTAAACACATCTATAAGTTGCTTCAGATCAAAACATCTCCTAAGAAATTAAACATAAATGTAAGGATAATGCACTTGCAATGCCGATATGAAATATCTATCGCTCTGGTTTTCTCAAACAGCTCTTAAAATGTAGATCCATGGTCTTTACTTACACACTCCTAAATAAAGCACAATTTCCTCATCGAGCCATCAAGACCCTCAATCCACCACATATTCGTATCCTCCTAATCAGCCTGAACCAAGCAATGAAGAACAATGAACACATGCTGGACCATATGGTAGTCCCTTGAGGATCGGATGGAAAAACAACAGCTTAAGGTATATCAGTGGAATCGATAAAGATGTCATCGGTGAGAAGGAATAGAAGGAATATCTGCAGGATCAGGAGGACTGCTGAACCAATCAGAGCAATTCCAAAGCCCTGGTTCACCCCCATCTCCAATCCAATTAGGGTCAATGTGGGTGCGGGATAACACGCTTAATAATGAGGACTCCATGTCTCATGGATGAACATCCTCATGCATAATAGACATCAACCGACCCGATCGTGCACGTGATTATTTTGCATGGCTTTGGGGGATGAAAAAACACTAACACACACACGCACGCACGCACGCACGCACACACACACACACACACACACAGACACAGACACAGACAGTCAAGTGCAAGGCTATTGGCGATGTCATAAAAAAATCTCCAGCCGACAAAGGGAGTGTATTTTCCTCCCAAGGAGAAACAATGGCAAGTCGGGAACGCGCTTTTGCGCAATTTCTTTTGCGCAATTTGCTTCCAGTTACGCACAGGACGCAAATCATATATGCTTTTGTAGGGTGTTTTTTACGCACAGCCAGACGTCCATTAGGCAAAACGCACAATGGTCCAATGAGAACAAAGTGAGACACGGCGGCGCTCTGGTTTCTCAAAATACGGGAATAAACATCATCAAATAGTTTGAATGAAAAAAAAAAAAAAAAACCCAGAATGGCAATCAGGAGGCTTTATGTATATATCGTGTATATATAATATATATGTATATATACATTTACATATACATATATATGGGAGTGGGGGTGCCATAATAAATACCGTTACACTGGCTGGAGCCATGGAGCAAAATCCATGGAGCAAAATGAGGCTTCATTCTCCACTCGTTTCCTGTAATAACCTCTTTAATAACATTGGGCAATTTTAGATCTGTTCTGCTCTATTCTGAGCAATAATTTATTTCTGTGCGGGCCTGACAGTCTCACACAAAGAGCAAAATATACACAAAAAAAACATAAACATATACAATACATAAACGTACGCGTCTTGGAAAAAAAATGCTAATTTCGACATTTCGAATGCAATTCAATAATAAAATAACGCCATGACAGAAGAACGCGCTTTGCTTACCTGCCCTGCCGACGGCGTTATTGTCTCTGCAGCTGCAGTCGCACACTGTTGCCCCGTGCACTTCCCACCCGCGACCTGATGGAAGCCGGGGGGCGCTATAACACCCCCACCCTCAGGCCCTGCTCCAGTTTATCCATATTCGTGTTCTCGCCTTCAACGCACACAGCAGACAGTCTGGAGGTTCTAGAAACCTGGATCATGCATTCAGATTCTACATTGAATATGTTTCACCTTTTAAAAAATGTTAGTTATTCCTACATGCAGTGTGCATCGATTTATGCCATTTGTATCACAATGCAGCAAAAATTTTTTTTATCATATCTGCGTTATATAAATCTTATTTTTATTATTATTACGATTATTGTTTATAAATAATTAGCAGTAAATGTGCAATACCTGTATCATTTAGAAAGTGACCAATAATCTGTGATCAGATAACTATAGCAGAGGTAGAGCTGCATCTTCCTGGAGACAGAACAGGAAAAAACGTCTGGTTTTATTTTATGTTCTTTTTTTTTTTCTATTTTTTTGCACTACAAAGGTCTGTTTGTGAAAGGGCCATGCGTTAGAAGAGCGAAGGGACTTGAGCAAATTGTTTTCTTGCTGTCTGTCTGAAGCAAAGAAATAAAAACTCTCCATAGTGAATTGCACATCATATTTCCTTCATTAAATCGCATTCTGTGAATTTTCAATGTATGCTTTGAGATGCGCATCCCTAGTCTGCAGACTTTGTGTGTTCTCTCAGGTACTAGTTCGAAGACATTGCACTGATTGGTTGTGGTTGTGCCCTGCGATTTGTTGGCGCCCCGTCCTTGGTGTCCACCATGACTCTGTAGGATAAGTGTTATTAAAAAAATTATAGATGGTCACCTTCATCACCTTCATCACCTTCACACATTGGTTTTAGACGTCTGATTAGACGGTCATGCGTTCAAGTCCCACCCTCATAAAGCTGCCATTGCTGGGACCCTAAACAAGGCCCTTAACCCTCAACTGCTCTGTTGTAAGAATGAGATAATTGTAAGTCACATTGAATAAGGGCATATATGCTCTAAATGCTATTCTTTTATAAATGCTACATCCATGTGTATTTGCCTTTAACTGCAGTCACAGATCAAATGTTATTCATGTTTTTCGATTCTTAAAGGCAGAATTTCATTTAATGTCATATAACAGTTTATAATGTTATCAAAACACATTATTACAAAATACATATGCATTTATATTAAGAATGTGTATCTCCATAACTAAGGCCGATGCATAGCCAATGATACAATACATTAAAGATACATATGAAGCAGTTACCAATGATGCAGTGATGCAGTGCCTTCTGATTTCGATACATTTCGATTCACTTTTATTTCTTTGGTTCAGACAGACGCCAAATCATCAATTTACATAAGTTGCAGCTCTACCTCTGCCATGTTAATCTATATTCTGTGGGATCCTCAGGAGACGCCATATTCACGTAGTAGCAGTGGTGCTGAGAGAACACGCTTGAGAAATGAGCAGAAATCAATCTACGGATTAAATATTGGTCACAATTTATTGGTCATTTTCGAAATAATACAATTATAGCGCATCTACGAATAATGGTATATGAATAAATAGTTTTTTTTAACCGATGCAAATATGTAAAAAATGATGATACTCATGCCAACTTGTATCTGATGCACACTTTTTGAAATCAATGCATCCCATTGTTAACTTTAATGCCGATGCACCATTCTATTGTTTTGCCAAGCAGCGTTTTAGCCAAGTGCTATAAAAAGTTTTTGCCATTTTATTACTGTAAACACAGTGAGGCAGAGACTTTTGTGAAATAATCACAAGATAATAACATTTTTGCACAAAACTTTTGCTTAAAATAAGTGCTTTTTTTTTATTTCTATGCAAAATTCTAAAACTCCTAACGATATCTTAAAGCTACAGTATTGTCCATTATCTAAATAAGAGCAATGCATAAGACCAAAATAAATTACAGCCAGTGAACCTTTATAACATTACATTTCAATGCATTTTGTTGAAGTTCAACACTTAATAAGCATATGCTTCGTCAAAGATGTCTAAATTATAATACAAAGAATGTTCCTACTCCTCCTTCTACATTCTCTCTTGTGGCTTTGGTTTACATTTATCAGACTTCTCTAGCCTGAGAAATTCTGCACAGCTTGGACATCCCTAGAGATTTTTTTCTGTGTTGTGAGAATTTTGGGGACGACAGTTTTTCTGCCTCCCGCTCATACACATGCATTTTTTTTCTTTTTGGAAAGAAGCCCAGGAAAACATCTGTCACTTTATTTTCCCACAGTTCAGTTCAGGGAAGAGGTTGGTCTTGGGGTTGAACCCTAATGTTTTTGCAGGTATCTGTGCATCCAGATCGTGCTGAAAGAATGCTCAAGTGTCCCAGCAATGAGCACCTGGGTAGCATTTACCTTACAATAATAGGAGAGATGAGCTCTTTAAGCTCTTTTTTTCATAGGCTATAAAAAGTGCATGCATATGCAAAGTATCTAGTCAAAAGTGCAAACGATTTGCAAAAGGAGTGTCTTAGTGTAAGGGTGTGTGAAGAGGAAATAAATGTAGATATAAACATATAAGATGTGCTAAAGATTGCTCAATAAACTCAATGGGATCTGTTTGTGGAGTAGTGCTGACTCTAAAATCCCATCTATGGCCAGTAGAGGCCAGTAGAGAACATGACATAGTCAAAGAACAATCTAGAAGCGTCAACACCAGACGCCAACAGAATCATGCAACAAAATCCAAATTTTGACTTCAGCTTCTGTGATAAAACGCTGATTGTATGATTTTGTACATATAATGATAATTAAAAACATAATCATGCCCAGAGTTCCTGAGATAAGCTCTGGATCGAGATAAAATGGGTGCCTTTGATGGTCTGCTAAAGATGGTGCCTTTATTATAATAATAATAATAATAATAATAATAATAATTATTATTATTATTATTATTATTATTATTATTATTATTATTATTATTATCATTTAGTAGATAAAATGTTTTCAGAGCCATCTATATGAACACCATTCAGTATACACTAGGGATGTGCATCTCCATGATGCGATTTGCATCTCGATGCATAGCCAAATATACGGTATATTAGATACATATAAAGCAGATACTGATGCGACGTGACACCTATTACGATGCAGTGCTATCTGATTTACGGTTCGATTCAACAAAATACGATTCAATGGAAAAAATAGGATGCTACACAATTCAAGATGGTACAGATAGTTCACTTTTATTTCTTTGCTTTAGCCAGGTTGCAAATCATCAATTTTATAAAAATGCCTTCTGACTTCTAATGCATGGCCTTTTCACAAAAGACCTTTGTAGTGCAAAAAAATAACGTTGAAAATTGACGTTCTTATCCTGTTCTCTGTTCTGTCTCCATGAAGATGCAGCTCTACCTCTGCCATGTTAATCTATATTCTATGTGGTTCCCAGGACACGCCTCTGTCTGCGTAGTGTCGCACTTGCGAAACTGTTTAGCGAGACGAAATCAATCTACATATAAAATATTGGCCACAAATGATTGGTCACTTTCTAAATGATAAAAGTGTAGCAGATCTACTAATGCAAAAATGTTAGAAAAGATGCATCGCAATACAAATGCTAACTTCGCATAAATGATGCACATTGCATGTACAATAGGCATAGAGTATCTACATTTTATTAGACGTGGAACATATTTGATGTAAATACTGGTCTCAGAGCTCTCAGTGTTTGAGAAATGAGAAGAAATCAATCTACATATCAAATATTGATTACAAATTATTGGTCACATTCTATATAATAAAAGTATAGTGCATTTACTAATAATTATGTATATAAATAAATCGTGTTTTACTGATGCAAATATGGAATATGAAACTTGAAAATAAAGAGATCGATACATTTCTTCTTGCACACCACTAGGTGGCATGTGTGATACGTTCAATCTACATAACTAACTAACTATCTAACAGCAATGCAATCTTTTGATTTGTTTATCTATTTAAATTCATTACACATTTGATCAATTTGAATAAATTCAGCTCTAATAAGAAAGAGAGAGAAAAAAAAGACCATAATAAGTCAATTCTATGTTCGAACGCTGTAAAGCTCGGCTGGGTTTTGGTCACTGGTTCTGATACACCACCATTGCGCCGCAATCTTCACTTCCACATTGTGACATTCCAGTTTTTGTGCCTGGTAGCTGCTTAGCAACTGTTGCTTTCCCATTAAACCCCTTTTAAAGTTGGATAAAGAGGCAAAGGCATTGAGCTGTCTGGATTATATGCTCGCAGCAGCCTGGAATCCAACCAGATTCCTGTTTTATGTACAAATTAATGGATTGAACATTTCATTTTAGCATGTTTTGTGTGCCATTACCATTAATCTAAATGTATTTTTTTTTATTCATTTTTAAAAAAAAATGTTTTTTTTTTTAATGGAGCCAGGATTTAGAATGTTCTTGGCTTGGGGTTTTATCCTCACTGTTCCTTTTCCTGAGACTGCCTCCTTTTGTGATTATCAGGAGTGCATAGAGAGTGAATACAATCATACTGTCAGGGCTCTATCTGTCTTCCATGAATAATGACGTTGCTATTGAGAAGCTTTTTGTTTGCATTGAAATGTAAGTTTTGCTTTAGCGTTTAATAAAATTTACAAGTGAAAAAGAAACCAAACCAAGCTGAGTGATGACCTCTATATCTGAAAAGCTAAATACATTAATGATCTTATATCATCGCTTAGGCTACATTGAGGTACAATTTCAATGTACAATGTTTTTAACTCAGCAGTGACACTGGGGTATTTAAAAAACTCTCAATAATACCCCTCTACCTGCAAAACTTGTACCTGGATGGCGCACTCTACCATGTTATCACTACAGTATAGTGCTGAGAATATTTCACTGCCAAATTATATACAAAAATCGATCTATTTCTTGTTCGATTTGTCTGCATTCCGTGCCGGATACATAAATCAAAATCAACCTTTGAATCAGTTCATAAATTTGTTGAAAGTAAGAACAAAAAAGATCAGAAAGGCGTATTATAAGTTTAAAACATGTTTTTTAATTCATGTTTATCAATGCCATTTTATACATTTATAATGATTACATGCTAAAGCATTTGAAGCATGGATATATCATTTGCAGGACTTCCATGCATGATGAATGATACTTTACAGTTGATGAAGTTCAGGATTATAGACGGTGAAACAGTTAGCTGATAATTCAAACACAAAAATAGAATAAATTATTATATATCATTCGGCAGACACTTTTATTCAATACACCCTGAAATTGAACTCAATCATCTATATCTGAATATTAAATTAAATGTTAAGATAGTCAAGGTAAAATCCCAAAACCACCAAGCTGTCAATGTTGGTCTGGATAAGGGAGGGGTCTG
This sequence comes from Silurus glanis, assembly GCA_014706435.1. NCBI lineage: Eukaryota > Metazoa > Chordata > Actinopteri > Siluriformes > Siluridae > Silurus > Silurus glanis. Next base: position 1,823,927 of record JAAIIK010000173.1, read on the forward strand.
TCTGTCTGTCTGTCTATCTATCTATCTATCTATCTATCTATAGTAACTATTTAATTTAATTTATTAATAATAATACATATTTTTTATTTTACCTGAGACACTCATTCTGTCATGATGTGTTTCACAAAATCTAGGAAGGATAAAAAAAAAAAAGAAATGTATTAAACAATCATGCTGGAGTGTTAAACAGTTTCCATTGATTCCATTTGAACTCTAACACATTACTACCTCCATAATCGATGAAACCGTTTATGTCTTCCTGTCCCGCAAGAACGTGGTCCACTTCACTGACGGATAACCTTTCACCTGGCAGAGGGAAATGACATTATAAATATATAATATTTAAACAGTATAATGTACAATAAAGGATACAATGAAGGGTAATATGTATTGCAATGGTGTGAAATTTTCACTTATTAAGATTTTATAAATCCTGATCTATATGAAAGAAAGAAAGAGCATTTAGTGACTGAAAGAAGTAGCATTGATACACTACGAAATAGCGAGACAAATGAAATCGATTCTGATTATAATTGTATTTAGTAAAACATAATAACAACCCCATAAACCCTCATTATCACATCATACTTTGAATATTACACTTACATTTAGATTGCCTTACCCATAGCAACGTACAATTATCTCACCTATACAACTGAACATGTAAGGGTTAAGGGCCTTGCCTAATTCATAACCATCTTACAAAAATCAATGAGAATGATTGCTTTAACCAATCAGATTGGGAGTTGGAGACCCCGGAGCATCTAGCATCTGTCCAATAACATCTGCATTTTCACTTCCTTAGATTGGATGGTCAGAGAGCATGCAAGTTCAAGTTCAAGTTTATTTCTATAGCACTTTTCACAATGGACTATGGATTGTTTTAAAGCAGCTTTACAGAACTTAAGAATTCAAGTAAATTATGTGTATGTATCCCTGATAAGCATGCCTGGGGCGACTGTGGCAAGGAAAAACTAGAGGAACCAAACTCAAGAGGGGAACCCATCCCCATTTGGGTAATATCAAGGATGTAAAAGTCAACTGCATCTGTAACAAACTGCCTGATCTGAATATATTTGAGCTTGTGCACTGTTGGGTTTTGAACCTTTTGACAGCTTTTTGTTTTTTGTTTTTTAAATCATCACAGACATCTTGGCTTGGCATCTAGCTTCCACCCTTCAGTAACCCATAGCCTTTAACACTAAATCAGGACTGGCCTTTAAAACTTAATATAATTCATTATCTTGACTACTTGTGAGTTTTGTTTGGGTTTTTAATGCTCATTTAACTGATGTCTGTTTTCGGTTGAAAAAAGGAGTTACCTTCAAGTTGAGTTGAGTACTCATATTTTCAAGGGTTCCAAGTTGAACAAACATGGAATATATCAAATAATTAAAGCCAATAATGTCTTTAGAATAAATATTACAGTAGAAATATGGAAAAATATAAACTGTAGTATGACAAGTGAACCAAGTTTAAACTGGACATTGAAAGAGATATTAGACTGGGTTAAATTTTATTGTCACTATCAGTGACTAACAACTTTATTGTCACTTCCTAACCTAGCCTAACCTAACCAAATATATTTCAACAGCCTGTTAAATTCTGTAAAGCTGCTTTGAGACAATGTCTGTTGTGAAAAGCGCTATAGAAATAAACTTGACTTGACTTGACTGTTCAACAGCCTGTTCAAAAGCAACATGCTGGTGTCATTAAAAACAGTGGTGAACAGTAATGAAGTAAATGTAATTCGTTACTGTACTTAAGTAGCTTTTTCGCGTAGCTGTACTTTACTGAAGTGTTTCTATTTAGGGAGACTTTTACTTCACTACATTTCAAAGTAAAAAAAAATCTTATTTTTACACAACTATATATTGCAAAATCAATCGTTCATTTTTATTTATGAGTGGATAAAAGCTTAACTGGTGAAGCACACGATTGTCGCTTGGTGGTATCTATTAGCACCAACATACAGTTCAGCATCAGTTCACATCAAGCAGAACATTTTGAGAGGAATAAATGATGAAAGAAACTACTGATTCTAAAATGCCACAACACCCGTAACCTTATTTGTGTGATTTTTTTTGATGTAGTTAAAAATTAATGATGTAGTCATAAGTATTGGGCTCAAGAAAAATTTTAATTGATATCAGTGTTTGACTTATTAATATCATTCTATTATTAGATTGGTGTGTTAAGAGTAAAATTAAAGTCTTTTTACTACAGTAAAAGTTTAAAGGGTGCACTTATACATTTACTGGAGTAATATTTCACAGAGTGAATCTCTAACTAAACTACATTGCTTGCGTACAATGACGATACAGTACACATTATATACACATGTAGCAATATTCAATATCTAATACCGTTGTTTTTTTTTTAAATAAGTATTAGCTGAGTCTGTTTTCTAAGTAATATTTGGTTTTGAGGAATGACCTTTGGATCCCGTTATATAGGTGCAAATGATATACTGTACATATACAACAAAAATATAATTAACATTTGGCAAAAAAAAAGCAGAGTGCAAAATCTATAATCGAACAGGAATTATGTTCTATAGATATAGATATAGCATGGTAGAGTTTATTACCTAGTGTAAGAAGTATTTGTCGGAGTTCAGCACACATGATTTTGCCGTTGCCTTCTTTGTCGAGAGCCCGGAGTGCCTCCACAAAATCCTCATATTTACCCTGTTTTGAAGACTTTAAGACTTGATGGAACATGGGCAGAAACGTCTCAAAGTCGACAAATATGGACTTAAGCTCTGTAACACAGGAATACAACAAAAAAGCAAAATTGAGTTTGGAGACCTTTGAACAGTAAAGTTTTAAATTTTTAAGTATCTGTTATTTTTGAGTAGCAAACAAGATGATAACATTATTATAAATCCTAAAATGAGCTAATGTGAAGCTTGCATGCTGCTTTGATAGCCCTAATGTTGAAATGCAAAACTCATAAAAGAGAGCATGTCAAAGGTAGGGATATTGTTGTACTTACAACTTTTAACTGTCATGTCACAATGATGGTTTAAAGTGATATCACTGAATATGAGGGTGATTTCCATTTCAGTACTTTATTTCCAGCCTCTTAACAAGCTCCAGAAGAATTCTTTTGTAGCTTAAGCATATTTGTCAGGCTATTTCAAAAGGACATTCTGTTTTTTTATATATAAAAAAAGTACTATGTTGCAATGAATTAATGGATGCTAAAGCTCATATTGTACAGCAAAACAAACTTTTAGTGCACAAATGATTATTGACTATGTGCAATAAATTCTGCTCATTTAATGTTGATGGTCGTGTTTCTAGTATTTTTTATATTACCAACAATGTTGCCATGTTTAAATGAAAGATGATGAAAGATGCTAAGGTTTGACTCATGAATCATATTTTTCGTTCCATGTCTCACCTTCGGCATACTTTTTCTTATAGTCAACTACCTAGTAAAGATGATTACTTGTGATAGTTGTTCATGTACACTGCATTAGCAGCTCTTTTGTTAATGTACTTCATGAAACTACTTTTATTAACCAGTGGGGTCGGTTCACTACATCTCACTGAATAAGCCAAGACCTTCTCTGCTGGCCTAAACTCTATTAGAGTTTCTAAGCAAGCAGATTTCAAAGGTAAGGCCTTCACAAATCTTAAAATACATGAGACTTAAAATACATGAAAATGAAAGCTGTTGCTTTAACCAATGAGATTGGAGACCATCTAGCAGGCATCCGATAACCTCAGCATTTGAACTTCCTCTGATCGGATGGTCAGAGAGTGCACTAGTCAAAGCTCACATAGCGCATCTCTTGCACAAGTTTAAATATACAGTATATTTGTGTGTATTTAATATCTGTTTTTTTTTTTTTCATTCCACAATGCCTGACAAAGGGGAAGAAATCGATTTGGTTGCAGATACACTCACAAGGCCACTTACAAGAAAATAGAAAACAGTTCAAAGCAGTTCTTAAGCTTTTCCATGAACCATTTACACCTTTGCGCTTTCTTTTCTGTTGAATTTACACAAAAACATTTCAAATTTCCAGGAAAACTGTAATGCACTGAAAAAATGCACAGTATTAACATTTTATGAGGTTAATATCGATGCTTCTGCTAAAGATTATGTATGTGGGTGGTGCAGCTGTGGCTCAAGTGAAAGAAGACTTGTTCAATTGTGTTCATGGGTTTCGTGCTTTAGTAATGCCATTCATTCTCACTGTCTGTGATGCAGCGCTCTGTTATATTGTGTTTTTCTATAATATCGATAGTTTCTGTAACCGTGGTGTCATAATGATGGTATTAAGAGGTGGATTGATCAGTGAGGACACCACTGAAGGCATAGTGGTGAAAAACACAGGCTACCAGTCTTAACGACTTTTTAAAATCGCATGTACACTTTATATTCATTAATGAATAAACAATAGTTTAACAAAAATTAGAAACATTTTTTAATGGAATTAAACAAACCAAAATTCTTGCTATGCTGGTGGATTATCCTGAGAGCAGCTTTGTTTGTGGAAGTTGGAGTGGAAATTAAAGATTAATAAAGATAGCTACATGGACAAATGCATATTGTTAACCAAAAGGGTAAAAAAAAATCTATAATATTTCATAGAATCAGTGATAATTAAAATGAAAGGTATATTTTCTGGGAAAGAAAGTTTGCCAGAATGTTATTTTTTATTAAGAGTGATGTATTTAAATTGCTTGAATGATAAAAAGCACATACCATTGTTATATTATCTACCCCCACCCCAAAAACAACCCTGACCTCTGGTTAATTTTGCCCCTAATAATTAATTGGGAAAATGTTTTATTGTTTATAACATCCTTTATGCTCTATACAGGTTTCATTTGTTCACTGCTTGGGTTATTAATTTTCCACTTACCCTGACTCTTTGATGTTCCCAGCACTTTAAAAATGTCTGCATTGGTAGGGTTCAAGCCCAAAGACCTCATCACATCCCCACACTGCCCAAGTGAGATTTCACCGTTGTTTGATTTAATGAACAGCGAGAAGGTCTCTCGGATGTCTGGGGTATAACAGAAGAAATACAGCTCCACATTTGAGCAGTATCTAATTCCACAATGTGTAATCTATAGCATCAAGAGCTCGACTAAAGATATTCTACGTACATGAATGACAAAATTCGTTAATAAGAGCAGGTTCATTCGCTTACCTTCAATTTGCACAGCAGTGAAGTCATTCTGCAAAAACGAAGGGTGAGAATCATGTTACCATGCAGCCACTTCCACAAATGGGTTTGCTGACAGGCGAGCTAAAAACTGGCATCATCACTCATCTTGTAATTATCCTGATATACTAGATGAACACATCTGTGGTCTGTGATCCAAGAGAGCGTTTTTTGATTTTATGGTTTTCTAGGAAGGTCATGATTGTGGCAGCTGTCGGCTCGGCTCATACATTCCCCAAGCTCTCCAGAAAGGGTGTGGCTCGGATTCGACCTCACAACCTTCAGATCCAAAGTCCAAGTCTCAGACCATTAAGCTCCACATAACTAAGACTTTCTAAAGGTATTAGTAGTTGGCTAAGCATGCACTCTATGTCAAACACTCTATGTCAAACACCAACATTTCCTCATTGTGAATAATATTTTGGATGCCATAACCCCGAGCCAGTGTGCTAAACTGAGAAGAATGCACTACAAAGACCAAATGGCAGCTCTTAAAAGGCAGCTCCAAGTCAGATCGGCCATCATTCATGCCGACATACTCAAGTAATTGAGTGTCACATAGAGTGCATGCTTAGCCAACTACTAATACCTTTAGAAAGTCTTAGTTATGTGGAGCTTAATGGTCTGAGACGGACTTTGGATCTGAAGGTTGTGAGTTTGAATCCGAGCCACACCCTTTCTGGGCCCCTGAATTTATATGCTGAACCTGAACCTTTGATATAATCTGTCATCTAATTAACTCTTTATTTAGCTTCATGCATTATATATATATATATATATATATATATAATGGTGCAGTAACAATAACCTGCTTGGTGCAGTAACAATAACCTGCTCCTTAACACCTCCAAGACAAAGGAGCTTATTGTGGACTTCAGGAAGGAGACAAGAGGCACACATGACACCACCCACATCAATGGGATGGCTGTTGAGCGCGTCTCCAGTTTCAAGTTCCTGGGGATCCACATCTCGGCGGATCTGTCCTGGGCTATCAACACCTCCAGCCTAGTCAAGAAGGCTCACCAGCGCCTCTTTTTCCTGAGGACACTCAAGAAAAATCAGCTCTCCTCGGATATCCTGGTGAACTTCTACCGCTGCGCAGTAGAAAGCATCCTGACCAGCTGTGTCACAGTCTGGTATGGGAGCTGCTCTGTTGCAGAGCGTAAGGCACTGCAGCGGGTGGTGAAAACTGCCCAGCGCATCACAGGGACTTCACTCCCAGCCATGGAGGACATTCAAAAGAAACGCTGTCTGCGTCGAGCTCGCAGCATTCTTAAGGATTCCTCTCATCCGGCCCATAGACTGTTTACGCTTCTGCCCTCCGGCAGGCGTTTCAGGTGCCTCCGGACCAGGACCAGCCGACTTAAGAACAGCTTTTTTCCTAGAGCTGTCTCTTTACTGAACTCTGCCACTCACTGATACACTACCACATTTTCCTCACACTTCCTTATTTCTATAATGGACTGTCTACTCAAAAACTTGTGCTCACCGGAACACTGATCATTCTCACCCCACACTTTGTTATTGCACGGACTGTTTGCACAAACCTTTGCTCATTTGCACACTGCTCTTCTTTGTATTGCTGCTCATCATTATTTACCATTGTATATATACCCGTTCTCTGTTCATAGTAATAATTTATTATGTTCACCGTTCACATCCTTCTGTAAATCTCTGTGTATAGTAATAGGCATCTGTATATTATGTTCACAGTACATATATATATATAATTTCATCTGTATACTATTGTTCATAGTACATATATATTCATATTCATCTGTAATTATTTTCATAGTACATATATATTAATCTGTATACTACATTTATAGTACATATACATCTTTAAACTACTGTTTATAGTCTATATTATCATTATATTTATCTATGTAAATCATGTAAAAACTGTATATCCTGCACTTGCTGTTATTGCACTCTGGTTAGACCCAAACTGCATTTCGTTGCCTTGTACTTGTACATGTGTAATGACAATAAAGTTGAATCTAATCTAATCTAATCTAATCTAATATATATATATATATATATATATATATATATATATATATATATATTTTTTTTTTTTTTTTTTTTTTTTTATCAAATCAACTTATATCTGAAATATGCACAAACACAATATATTCATTAATATAGATTCATTAATATAGATATTATATATTCATATAAAATGTTAGTCAGGGTTATGCCATAACAAGAACATGCGAAAAACTCATTTATCCCAATATCAAGGTCAAACCCAGAACCAGAAGATTCAATTCAGTTTACTATTATTTTAATTCTATAGCACTTTTTACAATGAACAGTATCACATCATCATTTAAAAAGTAATGTAGGGAGAAAATGTAATTTTCAGTGTATTATATAACATACTAATATTTGATAGGGCTTTTAAAAAAAAATCACATGGTAATCAAAAGCATATGGTTGAGGTTATGGTTATTGTGATTTCTCACTGTACAGTTTTAATTTCTTATAACATGTAAATTAAACATTATTTCATGTAAGTAAAGATGTTGAACTTACCATGGCTGCAAGGTCAAGTTTTTGCTTCGGTGCTGCTGGAGTAGCTGAAGCACTAGCAGGTGCTGGAGAATGAGCTTTATCCGTAGCTGCTCCTGGTGTAGGACTTGTTTGTGGTGCTGGAGAAGAAGCCGTGGATGCTGTTTTCAGGTTTTCCTTTTTTGTAGCCATGGTCATTGGATGAAGCAAGCAGGACCGTTGTTGGTGGTCTAAGTGATTAGTGCTTATATACCCTACCTTCAGGCTCCTTCCACAACTATGGCAGGTGGCCAGAGTCATGCAATATTGCACACACTTCTAAAACAGGAAAGATCAGTAGATCCCTTTGGGTAGCCTAAACTTTGTAGGGGTCCCCGTTTCCTCCCTTATTGGATTGTTATGTTATGCTATGTGTATTTTTGAAACTGTTAAAAAAAAAAATTAAGGTGTTTACAAAAGTATTCTACTTGGTTGGACCAAGTTTTGGATACTATTAATGGACACAGGTACAAACCTAATGTCCATCTATTGCCTACTGTCAAAACAAAAACCCATACCAAAACAAAAACCTAAACTTGAAAGAAATTAACTCTATTAAAAGCAAAGGAATGCTTGATGGTTCTTGCTTTTAACAGACACTTTTAACTTCTAAAGGTAAACCAGGTCTTAACCAGGTCTTTCTCCCTAAAACTAAAACATTTAACGTCAGGTGGTCCTGATTTTTGCCAGCATTTTGACCTTTGACTGAAAGTGATATATTGTTGGCTTCACACATCAGGGGGAATACAATGTTCCACATTATTCTCTCATATGTCTCATATTGAACTACAGAGCACTGCAGATGATAGAAACAGAAGACGTAAATGTGAAATGGAGATTCCTATTTCGTTCATTGCTTTATGTATAAACCCGAAAAGAATTGGGACACGGAGGGCATACAGAGTGTACTTATTAATCAAACGATTCAACAAGGACTTCGAAGGGACACAAAAATAGACTTGAGCAAACAAACTATTAAATCTTTGCCATGCTGACCTTGATATTATTGTATTTTTGGCTACTTTTTCTTTGCTCGTTCAAATAAAATGTGGTAAAAGGTTCATATTATTCCTATTTATTCCCTAAAGAATAAAGACAATAAACAAGAGCACACAAGACGCAGTCCTGTCAAATAAGCATGCACATATGTGAGTGAAGAAAATATGCATTCTTGCAGAGGAACTTGATCTGTGGCGCTGTCCTAGCCATGCCATGCCATTTTTCCCAGGAGTGTGGACAAAGTGTGTTCTATATAGCGTGCATGTTGAAGAGTTATGCATGACCTTATGCGAGTAGACTTGAGGTCTTCACGTCATTCCTAATGCAAATCTATGTCAACATCATGACATATCTCCTGAAAATAAATCATGATATTGATGTTGATTTAGTAAACGTTACGTAATTATTTACTTATGTAATATTTGGAAATAAGAGGACCCATGTGTAAAAAGTTTAGTTTTAAATAAAAAAAAAAAACGATGGGTCCATTCTAAACGAGGAAAAACCCTGGAGAACTCAAAATAACCCCAGACAGACATGGAGAACATGCAAAAGTCAGCACAGACACTTACTCAAGTTCAAGAAGGACCTTGAGACTGTTGTGCTGTAAGGCTGGAATGCTACTGACAATGTCAGTAATTTCAGTGCACCACGCTGTAAACAAATTTTAACTATAATTACATCTCAGATCAGTAATTAAGTGTCAAATACTTATTTAAATCCACTGGAATGTGAAATAATCAGTTTGATTTCTGTGCTAGCCTGAGCACTTTCCTCTGCTTAGACACACAGGTGATCTTGTTTGCTATGCAAAGTTATTCAAACATCGTTTTATTTCACAGAGACAAAGGTAGAGACAAGTTGAGAAAGACTAGATTGAGATGATTCTATCATGTGCAGAGGAGTAACACGGGATATTTTGGCAGAAGAATGCTGAGGATGGAGCAGGAGGAAAAGTGGAAGGTCAAGGAGGAGGTTTATGGATGTGGTGAGGGAAAACATGCAAGTGGCTGTTTTGAAAGAAGCTGATGTTGAGGACAGAGTGACATGGAGTGCCAAAAGTTTGCGACACCAGATCATGTATGGTATGTGCTTTTTAAGAATTGTATTCCACATTTAGCCCCAATTTGCTCTTATAATTTCCTCCGATCTTCTGGGAAGATCGTCCACTAGATTTTAAAGTGTGCTTCTGGACATTTGTGTTCATCAGCCACAAGGGTGTTAGTAAAGTCAGGTACTCTTTCAGGTGAGGAGGCCTGGGGTGTAATCAGTATTCCAATTTATCCCAAAGGTGTTTAGTAGGGTTGAGATCAGAGCTTTATAGCAGAAGATGTAAACCATATGTTCACGGAGCTCACTTTAGGCACAGGGGCATTGCCATGCTGTAAAAGGTTTGGTTTTCCAAGTTCAAATGAAAACAAAATTTGTTTATATGACATCATCCTGGGCCTCCAGCTTTGTGGTAACAGTTTTGAGAAGAACCACATATGGCAGGAAAGGTCAGGTGTCTGCAAACTTTTGCCAATATAGTGTGACTTGCTGTGGTGACCCCTAATGGGTGCAACCAAAAGAAAAAGATGAAGGACACCATACCTATAAGCTATGGACAGACCTACATCAGGTGAGACAGTGGAGGACAGGGGTGTCCAATCTTTTGCACAAAGGGCCAATGTGGGTGCAGGTTTTCATTTCAACCTGCACCCACAATGAGCTTTGTGGAAAAGATTGGACACCCCTGCTGTAAGACTTGGCAAGACTCTGTAGCATGCCTTTAAACATGTACAATGAATGTTCAACAAATCCAGCCGTATGTTCTACTTTGTCACCCTATTTTTTTTATTTGTATTATTGCTACGTTTTTCTGAGTGATATAGGAAACTTAAAATAACTACAAGGACCCTAAAAATCCTTGGGTACATTTGTCATTATTCCAAGGATGGACATGTAGGACAGGAAAAAATAATCGACTCATGGCAATGCTGGTTATGGGGGTAATCGAGGAGTCCTATGGTGACTGATCCACTCTGATGATCTTAGTGCCCAAAGATGTTTTGATCTGGTTCTGAGTGAATTCTAAAAAATGATTTTAGAGAAAGCGATACTGGCAAAACTCTATTGGGCTTTTCCGCTGTGTTTGACATGACCCCATTGGCATCTCAGCGACTCATGGATATAATCCTCTGCCCACATGCATTATACACCACTGTCTATTTTGATGGTATATTGTTTAAAGTAATAATTTGCATGGGCACAGTCTGGCCTGTTCGTAGATCATTGAGAGGGGCAGGACTTATAGTAAACTAGTGAGCAATTGGATGGCATCTGGGCTTGGTTCATTAGCAGGTGCATCCCCATTATATGGTTATATCCTCAACCTCGGATACAATCTGCTGGGACGGGCCTTCACCTTTCACTTTTCTTGGTAGGGAGGGAGTCAGCGGCAGGCTGGATGAGTCAGGTGGGTGGGGGTATGTGCAAGGTGAGGACATGGATGAGCACTGGTTGTGAACTAAGCCAGAGCAAAAGAGGGAGCATAATAGGGATCCTACACCTGTGTGAAATGTGGGCTAACAAATGTTTTGTGTTAAATTGGGCAGCAAGAAAGATGATCAGCACAGAGCCATTGAAAAGCAATACTAAACTTGGAGAAAAATAAAGACCATTTTGGAGTTAACCCAGGCCCGCCTACCTGCCTCCATAACCAAGGAGATTACTAGGCTACAGTTTAACTTCTTAGCAGTGTCTTTTGATATCAGTCATCCCCTCTGGTTATGAGCTATAGAGAACATTTGGCAGCTGAACAAGTTGGTAACTCATGACAGCAACACAGATCACTGAGTACAGAGAGCTGAGGTAGACCATGTATTGTGGTTTGGCACTTTAACAAGCAGTAATAGGCAAACAAAGCAGGCAATTATCGATAAAGGACTGATAACCAACACATTATTAGGCAGGTGGTCATAATGCTATGCTTGATTGGTGGCCATAATGTTATGCCTGATTGGTGTATAATCCTAGACTAAAATCTGTAGTTTTTGTTTGCTGGTTTGACATATTCACTCGTTTTTGTCCTCCGATTAAATTCTGGCAGTATCAGAAGATTTCAGACTCTTTCCTGCAGTGTGACTTCTCCTACGATGACTGGGTGGACAGTACAGCAAGAAGAGAAACTTATTGAGTTATGGAGGGAAAAGGAATGTTTGTATGACGTTCTTTTAATTGAAGCATGTCATTAACAAAATTAACTCTATAGATTATTTTGTTTGCTGCTAAGCTACCATTAGCAAGAGAAGGCGGGTCTAAAAAGTGTCATCGATTAGTGACGTAAAAAATTATTTTTCTTATGTGCATCAGTTTTTGACTGTCGTTCAGTCTGACTTTATGGCAACTGAGATCCTACAGCATGTCTTCCCTCACCACATCAATAAACCTCCTCCTTGGCCTTCCTCTTTTCCTCCTTTCTGGTGGCTCCATCCTCAGCATTCGCCTACTGATATATGCCATGTCCCTCCTCTGCACATGTCCAAACCATCTCAATCTCACCTCCCTCACCTTGTCTCCAAAACGTCCTACATGCGCTGTCCCTCTAATAAACTAATTTCTTATCCTGTCCATCCTCATCACTCCTAACAAAAACCTCCACATCTTCAGCTCTGCTACCTCCAGCTCCACCTCTTGTCTTTTACTCAATGCCACTGTCTCTAATCCAAACAACATATCAGGTCTCACCACAGACCTATAAACTTTCCCTTTCACTCTTGCAGATACCCTTCTATCACAAATCACTCCTGCCACTCTTCTCCACCCACTCCACCCTGCCTGCACGCTTTTCTTCACTTCTCTAACACACTTTCCATTACTTTGCACTGTTGACCCCAGGTACCTGAACTCCTCCACCTTCTCCACCTCTTCTCCCTGCAACCGCACCACTCCACTGCCCTCCCTCTCATTCACACACATGTACACTGTCTTACTACTACTAACTTTCATTCCCCTTCTCTCCAGCGCGTACCTCCACCTCTCCAGGCTCTTCTCAACCTGCTCCCTACTCTCACCACAAATCACAATATCATCTGCAAGCTTCATAGTCCATGGAGACTCATGTCTGACCTCGCCTGTCAACCTGTCCATCACCACTGCAAACAGGAAAGGGTTTAGAGCCGATCCTTGATGCAGTCCAACCTCCACCTTGAACCAGTCTGTCAATCTTACTGCACACTTCACTGCTGTCACACTGTCCTCATACATGTCCTGCACCACCCTCACATACTTCTCTGACACACCTGACTTCCTCATACAATACCACAACTCCTCTCTCGGCACCCTGTCGTACGCTTTCTCTAAGTCCACAAATACACAATGCAGCTCCTTCTGTCCTTCTCTATACTTCTCCCTCAACATTCTCAAAGCAAATAATGTGTCTGTGGTGCTTTTCCTCGACATGAAACTGTTGCTCACAGATAGTTACCTCTTCTCTCAGCCTGGCTTCCACTACTCTTTCCCATAACTTCATGGTGTGACTCATCAACTTTATTCCTCTGTCGTTACTGCAGGTCTGCACAGCTCCCTTATTCTTGAAGATCGGTACCAGGACACTCCTTCTCCATTCCTCAGGCATCCTCTCACCTTCCAAAATCTTGTTAAACAACCTGTTTAAAAACTCCACTGCCATCTCTCCTAAACATCTCCATGCTTCTACCAGTATGTCATCTGGTCCTACCGACTTTCCACTTTTCATCCTCTTAATTGCTGCTCTCACTTCCTTCTTACTAATCCTATCCACTTCATTCTTTACCATCTCCACACCATCCAACCTTCTCTCTTTCATATTTTCCTCGGTTATCAGCTGCTCAAAATACTCCCTCCATCTTCTCAACACACTCTCCTCACTAGTCAACACATTTCCATCTCCATCCTTCCCAGCTCGGTCTCTCTGCCTGGCCAATCGGTACAAATCCTTTTCTCCCTCCTTAGTGTCCAACCTCTCATACAGCTCCACATACGCCTTTTCCTTGGCTTTAGCCACATCCCTCTTTACCTGCTGCCGCATCTCCTTGTACTCCTGCCTACTTTTCTCATCACTCTGTCGATCCCAATTCTGTTTTGCCAACCTCTTTCTCCTTATGCTCTCCTGCACTTCCTCATTCCACCACCACGTCTCTTTCTCTTCCTTTCTATTTCCAGATGTCACACCAAGTACCTTTCTAGCTGTCTTCCTTATCACTTCTGCAGTAGTTGCCCAATCATCCAGGCACCATCTCTTCACCACCACCAAGCCCCTGTCTGACCTCTTCCCTGAATCTCACACTACAGTCTTCCTCCTTCAGTTTCCACCATCTTATTCTTCTTTCATCTTCACTCTCCTCCTCTTCTTCTTCACCTCTAAAACAATCCAGACCACCATCTGATTCTGCCTAGCTACACTGTCTCCAACACCTTACAGTCTCCAATCTCCTTCAGGTTGCATCTCCTACATAGAACATAGTCCACCGGTGTGCACCTTCCTCCACTCTTATAGGTCACCCTATGATCCTCCTTCTTCTTAAAATAAGTGTTCACCACTGCCATTTCCATCCTTTTAGCAAAATCTACAACCATCTGTCCTGCCACATTCCTCTCCTTAAAGCCATACCTACCCATCACCTCCTCATCACCTCTGTTCCCTTCACCTACATGCCCATTTAAATCTGCCCTAATCACCAATCTGTCATTACTAGGTACACCTTCTACCACTTCATCTAACTCACTCCATACTACCAACATTTAAAGTACCCACCCAAACCTCCACTCTCCTACACTTCTCCTTTTCCTGCCGTCTCTGTAGACGTCTTCCTCCTCTCCTTCTCCTTCTTCGGCCAACAGTAGCCCAATTTCCACCGGTACCCTGTTGGCTAACGATACCTGTGGCGGTCATTGTTAACTCGGGCCTCGACCGATCCAGTATGAATTTCTCTTGTGTGATCTGCATATTTGATTTGGCACATGTTTTACTCTGAATGCCCTTCCTAATGCAATCCCCCCCCATTTATCTGGGCTTGGGACCGGCACTAAGAGTGCACTGGCTTGTGCAACCCTAATGGCTATAAATGAGACAAAAATAAGAAGACATTTGTCAGGTGTTATGGATAGCTTGTATATTCTTCCTTCAGACCACGAGAGGGCACTGTTTATCACCTCCAGAGCACACCCTTATGCACATTTTTTAAAATGGCTTTTTTTGTTGTCACTTCTGTGTTCTGAGTTTTTGTTGCACACCTGTTTTTTTTGTTGTTTTTTTTTACTCATTAACCACATTAGTTAAGTTCTTGTTTCTGCTGCTCTTAGTTTAGGCATTATCTTGCTAAAGGCAGTGTAGGTAAGTTTCTACTTGTTCCGGTTTCATAGCCTTTTCCTAGTTTCAATCTAGACCTTTGTTCCTCCCCAATGTTTGGTTTTCTTTCTAAAGTTCTGCAATCATCGATGTAAACCGCGACATCACGAGTCTAATATAATCTGAGGCACTCTTGCATGCAACCTTTGGAGATGTTCCACATGTGAATTTATAACACAGCTGTTGAAATCACTGACCTTAAAGAATGTATTTATTACTAATCACTGCTTTTGCCTCACCAGAGGATTGATTTTTTAAAACTTTTAAAAGAGTCAAAAAAAAAATTAATTAATGAAGTATAATTTATGAAAACCAAACAAAGATTGACTAATTTACAAGCAAATACATACCTTCAGAATGAAGGAATTTGTCCTTTGCAGTGGCAACAGGGGTTTATGGATGTGGTGAGGGAAGACATGCAGGTAGTTGGGTTGAGAAAGGCAGATGTGGAGGGCAGGGGGGTATGGAGACAGATGATCCGCTGTGGCGACCCCTAATGGGAGAAGCCAAAAGAAGAAGAAGTCCTTTCCAGTGGCAACAGGACATTAATGACCTCTGTGGGTGCATCACTATGAGAGTAACGAAGTAAGAATTTAGTGTCAAGAATCAGAATCGCAAAGAGCTTTATCGCCAAGTATGTTTGCACTTACAAGGAATTTGTTTTGTTGATGGAAGCTTCCAGTTACACATTTTTATAAAAGATAAAAAAATAAAAATAAAAAAACAAGATACAAAGGTGGTATAAAACATAATAAAAACAATCCATAAAAAAAACAATAAATAATAATATTGCACAGAAAAAATACAAATGTTATTTGAATAAAAAACAATACGCTTAGTGTCCACTTGGCGGTACATGCAAACATTCATACACTTCTCTAGGGAGGTGGCAAGACAGAGGTTGAGGCTCTGGCTTGCTGGTTGGAAGGTCAGGGGTTCAAGCCCCATTATTGCCAAGCTGATACTCCTGGGGCCCATGAGCAAGGCCTTAACCCTCTGTGTTTGAGGGGTGCTGTATCATGGTTGACCCCAGCTTCCTAACATCGCTGGGAATGCGAAGAAAGAATTTCAATAAGCTGTGAAAAAAGTATTGTATGTGACAAGTATAAAGCACTTTTCTTTCTTTATCAGACAATCATGTAACCGCACAAACCAATTTTGTTTTAAATGGCCTTGTTCTTTTCATCTTCTCAGTATTAGTGACATGGTGATCATCTGAGCATGTTTTGTTTTTTTTCTCCATT
Source organism: Silurus glanis (assembly GCA_014706435.1). NCBI lineage: Eukaryota > Metazoa > Chordata > Actinopteri > Siluriformes > Siluridae > Silurus > Silurus glanis. The sequence goes on from JAAIIK010000173.1 coordinate 1,840,281, forward strand.
TCGGGTACATTACCTGAATACATTTTTTACACTGTGCTGCTGCCACAGTAACATTTATGGCATTTCTGCAGATGCCCTAATCCAGAGCGCCTTAGTTATCTGAATTATACAGTTGAGGAATTGAGGGTTAAGGACATTGCTTAAGGGTCCCACTCCGGCAGCTGGATAGTGCTGGGATTTGCACCTGTGACCTTCTGATTAGAAGTCCAACATCGATTCCACTAAGCTAACAGGTCCCTCATGACACTAATCATATTGGCTGATTAGATATATAAATGCACAAGTGTAAGGATGGTCCATGAAGAGCTTTGAAAAAAAGAAAATTGAGAGCATTGTGCAATGTTGTCTGTTTCCAAAAGATGGTGCTATTGGCCTAAAGTGTGTGATATAAAGATGATTATTGAATGTGCTGACGCAGGACTGAGTTCTTATTGTGTTGTTTTATTCAATCCTAGGCCATAATTAGTACGAAAACCTACACCTTGGAACATACTTTATTTGAATCAGAGCATAAAAGAGACATTTATAACATTTGGCAACCCTTATCCAAAGCAACTTACTGTAAATTTTTCTCATTCATACAGCAAAGCAAATATGGGGTTAAGGGCTTTTCTCAGGGACCCAGGATGGGCAAAACCCTTAACCCCATAACTGCTCTGCTGTATGAATGAGATAAATGTTCAGTAAGCTTGGTGTGGGTGGGATTTGAACTTATGACCTTCGGACCCAAAGTCTAATGCCTTTTGAGAATTGAGAAAAAAAAGAGAAATTGCTGTCATTTTAGTTGTTGTTGATCTTTTTCTTTGCATCAGCACCAATGAGGACAGTTTCCTAAAAGACAGCCTACAGTAATATTGTTAATGTTATAATAATAACATATGAGTACGGAAAGACAAGATGTTTTTTTGTGAGTATTTGTGAGTGACTCTTCTGCTTCTCATAATTATAAATCATATATCTTGCATGTTTCTATTAGATTTTATTTCAATTATACAAATACAGATATGAATTAATTATTAACTATTATTATTATTATATTATTATTATTATTATTATTATCCTTGCTGCTGCTTAACCAGATTATTTAGTAAGCTTGCTGATCGGGAGCTTCACTACCTGAGGCGACTCTCAGGTTTCACTCGAGCTGCTTCTGCGTCAGCAGCAGCTGTGAAGGAGATTGCTGTGGCCTTGAGAACACAACAGCGAAGACTTCAGCTGAGAACTTCAGCTCTTTTACAGAAGACCGAAAAAAAGGACTAGTACATTTTGTGGAAATATCAATCAGGTGTGCAAGGTAAAGTATCTGCTGCTGATGCACTATTTGCTGTGATGGGGAGACTTTTGGTAAAGTTCTCGAAACCTGAAGCTCAATTAATGTATGTAGCCGAATGAATTGTTCATTAGAATTTATTTATGATTACTATTCATTCTTTGATTGTTGTTCAAACATGTCTGCGCAAGTAAATGTTGCTTATATTTGCTTAGAATTGAAAAAAAAGGGGATACATTTATTAAATAGAGACACTAAATAACTAACAGTGACTCTTTCTCTTGCACACTCACACACATTTAGAGTTTGACTCCACTTTTGCCCAAGTTATATACTAAGGAAATAGAAATTGAAACCCTGGCATTCTCAGGTTTAGGCAGACTTGTGCTGAGTGTATGCTGCGTACAGAGTGCGCTCTATTAGAGTCCATATCTTTTTCCCATCGCCCAAGGCGGGCTGGTGTTAAAAATAGTTGGTGTCTTCATTTTAAGGCTTGACTGATGCTGTTGAAAGTGCTCAGATGTACCCCACCATTCCTCCGCTCTTAATCCGCAATGCACTAGTCAGCAATGTTGTTCTTAAACCATAATAACCTGCAGCGTCTTTGCCATAATGCTTAAACAATTGCTTAAAAGCCAGGCACTCATGAACATAGTTGGAGTTCTTGAGTATTAAGAGTATCTAGAGTATTGAGCATCACATGCTCTTGGACACCGAAGGCGTTGGTTTTTGGTTTCTTTCACTGGGGATGTGCATGTGATCAGTGAGCGAGTCCCCACGTCTTTTTTAGCTTAATGTGGGCAGTAGGTGGAATAAAGCTGAAGACACAGATTTTTTACAATCTCAGGTGGACAACTGGCTTTATACTTGCTCAAGTTTGTTTCAATTGATCTAACAAAGTGACATTAATGACTTGATATGTAGATATATGATGTAGACGTCAATATACAAAAAGTGGTATCAAAAAGTTTTGAGACTAGCTCTGTTTACAAGAAAGTATTCTATTGATCTATGTTTACACACTATAACTTTCAAAATAGTCCTCTTGCACAGCAGTACAGCGCTCATTCTAGAATCCCAGCATTCTTCTGGAATGTTTCCTGGAAGTGTGAGGAGAGCTTGGTGAAAGGTAACACACGTGGTCAGAATAGCACCAGTTCCACAGCTCCCGATGTACACAGTATAATGTCTTTTGGCACACTGTAATTTGGTACTCCCTGTGGCTGTGCATGCAGCCTTGTGCTGCCATCTGTTGGCATGTTACAAAACTAGACTTAAAACTTTTTGATACCACCTCGTATATATAGATTTTCATGCCACACTTTAATGCCATATCTTGTATAATGTCATAATGTATAATCCTGGTCAATTTATGTGCAATAATATCAGTGCAATAACTTACTTTCTTGATTATAATTGTATCACTGTAGTCTGACCTTTTCTTAACATACTGTTATAGTTGCAGGAAAGCACATTATAGTTAGGAATCATTGCAGGTTATGAGCTTGATGCTGTTTGTTTAGCTGCATCATATGCATTCTGCATTAGTGTAGATTTTTAAACACAAGTAAACGTGCATAATTTAGTGTAAAGCTAAAGCTATTTTTGTCTTCCTTTTTTTTAAATACCTTGTACTCTGTTTCATACAGTCTGGGGATTTGTCTTAGAGGTTAAACTTTGTGTAGCAAACTGTAAATACATCTGGAAGGTGTAAAACTAGGATTGCTTTCTCTTTATAGGAAAATTACTTATCTAGTGCAATATTCTTTTATATATTTGCACATTTCTTTTTCTTTGCTGCTGTAACAGAGAAATTTCCCCATTGTGGGACGAATAAAGGTATATCTTATCTTATCTTATCTTATCTTATCTTATCTTATCTTAAAGGTCATTTTGTTTATCATAATCGGCGTGTAGCTGTTGTGTGATGTTACAGACACGAGTAACTATTTATGAATAGGCCATAAGTGAACTTACGGCTGTGCAAGGGGGCTATGAAAAAGTTACATTTTTTAATGTGTAATGTGATGAAGTGTGCTGGCTTTAGAACATGGCACTAAGTATGACATACCTTGGATATACATATATATATATATGTGTCACTGACTGACTCACTCACTCATCACGAAATCTCAAAAACCACTGAACGGATTGCAATGAAATTTGGAACATACCTTCCTCTTGGGTCTTAGGTGCTCACTAAGAAAGGGTTTTGAAAAATTCGCCCTGGATCGCGGCTAACTCGCGAAAAACGCGATTTCTCACGCATTGTAAATTCTTCGAAATAACATTACGGATCCTAATGAAACTTAGTACATTGTTTCTTATTAGATGTTAGATGCACGATAAAAATTATTTTCAAAGTAGTTTGCCCTGTATCGGTACTACAAAGGGGTAGTACGTTATTTGTTGACGTTACGTTCTGATCTCTGATCATCCAGTCCTGCTCA
>JAAIIK010000173.1:1844400-1856266 GCA_014706435.1 Silurus glanis
GGGTGTAACGGTTCATGTATTTGTACCAAAATTTTTCGGTATATTTGGTTATTATGCTTTAGAAATTTTTGCTTGCAGAAATCTAGTCTTGCTTCACTGACTTGTTTTGCTTCAAAAACCCCAGCATGTCTGTATGTTTACACACACACACACACACACACACACACACACACACACACACTCTGAAGAAACAGAAACGACACTCTTACCCTCTATCTCTTGCCAGTTGTTTATGACTTTCACACTCCCACTATCAGATTTTCAGTGAAGCCAATCCAAGAGCAAACCAGCATTCAAACTAAACTCAACTCTGAGTTTCAGCTTAGTTTGCTCCCATTTGATTGTGTTAACGCCACACCTCTTTCCATTTATACTATTATTTACAATAACTTGTTAAATTTGCTAAAGCATTGAGACAGTAAATGATTGAACCGATTTGACCAGAAGAGAGCAGGACTAGAGATGCCAATAGGCCTCAGGAACGGATTCTATCCTATGCGCTGTATATTATTTGCTCATGTTCTGCATGCCAGGCTGTAAGTGCTTTTTGAGAAGGGACTTGCATTGAACTGATACTGTTGACACGGTAAAGGAGGAATCGTTGTGTAAGGAGGATTATTTTAAGATGCTGTAAACGCATTTACCTCAGTAGCATTAAGTATATTTGAATCTTGGCTGTATATCTACTGTGTTCAATGTAACGATTTTTAGCTGTCTCTATACATCTCTATATGTCTTTTTCAACTATATCACTATATCAAGAATATCCTGCAAAAAAATGCTGTTAAAAATGAATTTTTCAAGAAATGAGCACAGTGTAACTGCAAGAGCGTATGCGTGTGAGTGTGTGTGGTGAGAGTTGTAATGGAAAATTAGCAGGAGATGGGCGTAGTATCATCTTTCTTCAGATGAGATACATTTTCCTGGTTAAGTCATGCTACTGGGAGAAGGTCAGTAATAATTATGACTGGTTTCTACAGGATACGACAGCTCAGTGTACATTACACATTGTTGGTATACAAAAATATTGTATGTATCTTATTCTTATATTGAGCACAGAGGTAATATCGTAGCTTATGAGGTTAATCGGAGGTGCAATCGTAGCTAGTTGACAATGTAGGTGGTGGTAGCTCAGAGGTTAAGGCATTGGACCCTGGATTGGAAGTCCGAATTCCAGCACCACCACCAAGCTGCCACTGTTGGGGTCTTGAGAAAGGCCCTTAACCCTCACCTGCTCAGTTGTAAGTCACTCTGGTGACAATAGGAATCTTGCCTAGGGTGTATTATATATATATATATATATATAATACATTACGTGAGCATTGTCTCTGAGCAGCCAGCTGTTTCTTTGCCTGCATCTTTCAATGGTGTTTGTATCAATTCCTAAATATTTTCAGTTAATCTCCTGATTACAGTGATAATTATTTATATATTAAAGAGTCTTTCATTCATGCTTTACTTGAGATATGGTGCTCAGGAGAATCTCCAGTGGATGGATTTTATAAACAGTTTTGTGCACAATAGAAATGTATTCCCTGTGCCACTTAGTGGTACATTGTTTTGTCCTGCTGTAAAGGTATTTTCCTGGCACAGATTGGGCCCCATAGAGAAGGGTCACATATGAAAGAAAATGTGATAAGAAATGAATCCTATAAAATGAAAGCCCTTTGTGTATATGTAGAGTGTGTTTGGATGTGCACAATTTGGCTTTAAAAATCCTTAATATGTAGAGAGTGCATACATACATTTAATCCAAGCTCAATTTATAAAAAAAATCTCAGGCAGTGGTGTACCTCAAAATCCTACTTGAATAAAAGTGTAGTTCCCTTTCTGCAAAACTTCACCGATACTGAAAATACAGCAAAGAAAAATCATCAATTGCAATATGACTTGAGAAAACGTCCTCACATATTTGATTTGAACAGTATTTGAACTCATATTGAACGTAGGCTCAAAGATGCACTAGTCCTCGACACCAACACGTTAGTGAAAAGCCGTTGATTTTTGAGGTTTTATTTACTAAAATACAAATCAACTTGTACACCTCAACACTGCATTAACAACATTAAGATCAACACAACAGCTTCTTCAACACGGCAGAAAAAACAAGTAAAAAAAAAAAAAAAAAGAAAAGAAAAGTAGAAAAGCATTGTTTTAAAAAGTGTGACAAATATAATGACAGTATCATGTCAGAAAGTGTTAGAACCATCATTTAATGGACAGATAAAATGTAATAATTAGGATAAAATAAAACCAAATATTTAGAGACTGTGAATTGATGGACCTCTCAGAGATCTTTTTATTCAACACCAAGTTCTCAAAGTTTTATGGAAATGATTCAAGCTCTTTTTGGACTGAAAATGGTGCTGGAGTGGTAATGGCAGCAGATGTGGGTAGTGGAGTGTTAATGACATCAACAGAGAAGCAAAATGTCATTGGTGACCCTCAATATCAATTAAAATATAGTGGAGTGAAAAAGTACATATACTAAATCTTAAATATAGTTGAGTAGAGAGTCAAAGTTACATAGATTTTATACTAAATAAACCAGAAAGTAGGCAAAAAAATGATAGTACAATAGATTAAATATTTTACACTGTTGCTCTCTTTTTAAAAAAAGCATCTTAATTTTCATTTACGGTATTTAGCAGACGCCCTTGTCCAGAGCGTTCACAGCACAGAATCATTTACATGTTTTTTTTATGACGCTGAGCTAAAAATACTGCGTAATTGTAGCAGTCGGACAAACAGCTATGATACAGTGAAAAGGATGCGGCATTTCTGTCTGAAAATGAGATTCAGAATTTAGTTTTTCTTTGTCAGGAACTTAATTTAAAGTCAGGAAACTCTCTGTTAATGGGACAATAATGCTGTTTCTTTCCTGTCTTATGAATACTCCATGCTAGTTTGTTTTAGCTAGGTTACTGTTGCTTTTGTTTTCAGTACAACTGCATTGCATGCGATTTTTAATGTACAGTCATAATAGTATCCTACTATGATCTTAACAGCATGCTAATAGGATTTTTACACGTTTTTGTCAAGACGTATAGGACAATCCGGTGCATCTAGATATGTTAGCATGTCAACAGAGGGTATTACGTAAAGATGGATTTGGACTGTAATTAATATCTTCAGTTTACTACAATGGCTCAGGACCACATGTTGCATGAACACCTATTACTGCACACCTCAACAAGGGAACTGCAATGAACAGACATTCGGTGCCACTCAGATGGGTTTTGAGTCTGGTTCCTCTCAAGGTTTCTTCCTGATGCTATTTCAGGGTTTTTTCTTGCCACAGGTTTGCTCATTAGGGATTAACAATTGCAATGAACAAATTTCATTATAATTACTTACACACAACTTACACACAATTTATACAACTTGATAACCGTGTTATCTGTATTGAATTGAATTATAACTGACTCGAATTCATAAAAAATATGTGTGTTTTCATACTATTGCTCTATTCAGTTTTCTAGACTAAAAAATATTTGTACAAAATTGTCTATGTCTACACTAATCCGGATACTAATCTGGATATGAAAACGACGTTTTCGTCTAAAAACGCTCCGTGTCCACACTGTTGTTTTCATTCGTTTCTTAAAAGTTCATCAACACTAAAAAGTCTGAAACGCTCGCATCGCTGTACTGCGCTGAACAAAAAAAGCTCTGCCAAAAGATCTGAGCTAGACTGAATCCGCACAGTTGTGAGGCAGCAGTTGCCATGACAGTACAGCTCCCCCGACCATGTGACTAAACACATGGAAAATATCAGAGATTTTGTTTGTTTGTTTCAAGGCATGTTTCAATTTAAACATTTTAAATCATTATTACAGATGTTAAATATGGTCTTAAAATACCGTAAGGAAAGTCTGTATATTTGAGTCTGGAAAAGTATGGAATTTTGTAAATAAAAATGAAAAGGAACACTGTGCCCACTTCATCCTGCCAGGAACGAGTTTTCTATCAGAAAATTTGTTTCGCCCAGTTTGGATTAGCTTTTGATCTTTACGTTTGTCACAAACTTTGCGGCCAAATTCCAGCATTTCATTACGTTTCCATTAAGTCCCTAAGATTTTCCAGATATATACAGGGTTTTTCAAACAGAATGAACCGATATCATGATGCATTGCTTCAGTTCTCAAGCATCGTCATGGAACGAGTCAGTGACCATTTGAAAGAGGAGTTATCTAAGTTGATTGTGAGTATAATACATGTGACTTGGCTGGATTTTTTGTATTACATTTCTTTAATAAAATATTGCGTAATGAAATGGGTTCATTCTTTCTGAATAACTCTGTATTTTAAGAAGCAGGGGTGAAAGAGGCCCCGGAATACGAGGAAATAAAATGGAAGAAGGGGGATGTGTTTCTGTCTTGTCATATGCTATTCACTGCCATGCCTCCTGGAATGGAACGGTGTAGTCTAATAGTGGTGGGAAAATGGCAGAGAGGATCCTTCATCCTTGGCATGAGCTTCCGAAGCAGCAATAGGAGACAGATCGGACAAGCAGACGTGTGGGGGAGGGGGGATACCATACGTGAGCCCTTTTTTGGGAATAGGGAATGGGTGGACGGACATGCCCACAATTTTGTGCAAGCGTGTAACTGAGCGTAATGCAGGTTGAATTGTGTTGTGATGTCGATCGAAGAGTATAGATTTTGGGAGGCAGGAATGAGCCAAGTCATCGCGCCTCTGTAACTCGAAGCCCAACCCTGATGGCCCATGGCAGCTGGGAGGCCAACTTATCTGTGTGTAGGTATATGTGTGTCCCAATAGATTCTCTGTATAGGAGTGATACTGAGCGTGTGCCTGGCCTCTAAAGAAAGATCGAATCCTACGGAAAGGCGTGTGCACCTTTAGACCCCACACCCTTAGGTTATGTACATGTATGCTTGAACTGACACCGTCTATACATAATGACTTCAGCACAGTCCTCGCCATGCACATCATTTTATACTTTTAGATTTATTGGGCATATTCTACTTTCTGTGGAACTGACTCAGAAAATGTAACTGAATTACACATAGTTAGGAAGTTCCTACAAATTTTTATTGGACTTTGCTAATATAATATGAGATATAGTATGCATGATTCCTGCTAGCTAATAAGTAATTCTTATGAATGCCATATCATTAGTCTTGGGGTCCATTCGTAATCCCACTTTTATCCCCCTTTTGCACTTTGTCATTACCCTGACACTTTTATAGTGGGTTTACTGTTCAAAGATTTGACTGCAGTGTGCTGTAGAAGGGTTGGTAGTGAGGCATCGGGTTTTAATAGGTCATAGTGCACATAGATCAACGCTTAACTTGTCACTTGAGAAACATGTAATGAAGGCTAAGCTTTATGGTTAATTTCTACCAATGTCACTGATCTCACAATGACAGTGCACATAATACAATTCCAATAGAAATATAAAGGGCTGCTGGAAGTCACCATTTATATAAGCCGGAGCCATGTCACTCAAATCTTCTGAAAACGAACAAGTGCCTATTTTTTTTTAATATTGGATTTCTTTAGGGACAGTTTGGAGATGAATATCATTAACATCTATCCCAAAATGTACTGTATACTGTAGGTTCTTTCTTAGCTAAGTTTAGTAAAATGGCAAACTGTTTTTGACACTACTTCATTCATTAAATTTTCTTCACAACTCTTTTCTTTCAAAGTTAGTCACTAAATTACTATGTAGTGAAATTTTGCATATAATTGTGCATGCCCTTAATCTCAGGCCAATGTACTGTTTTGCCCCTAATCCTATGCCTGAATGAAATTTTCCAATTATACAATCTCTTAGTTTTGACACGTATGTATTGTTTAACTTCTACATTTAACATATTTTAAACATATTTAAAACATTTTAAAATAATGTTTCAATATTGTTCTTGTCTCTCTGTGATACTCTGTACCTTTGTTACTACAGTATACATAAGAGTAGACTTTGGTGCTCTTCACTTTACTGTTTAGACGCTAGTAGATGCAGACATTCTTTGTACTAGTAGAAATTGTAGATTCATGTCATGGTGTGGGAAAAGGTCTCCAACAGTGACCCAAGGATCCCACCACTTTAAGGCCTTTTATTTGAAAAAATGCTTTACGTCGACATGAAAAAAATAAAATAATTAAATAAAAATAAAGTAATAAAGTAATAAAGTGAGAATTACAAATGATCAAATGATAAATCACAGGATAAAATGTTTTGGGGTTTTTTCTCCTGTTTAAATGAACACCGTGAAAAGAGTTTTACATTGGGACCTAAGTCGCCCCCTGTTTATGCCAATGCATGCTGAAATCTTGCATAGAAACCCTAGACAGTAATATATGATGCGCTATTTGCAATGAATATTTCTGTCATACAAGCTCTCCACTCGTTCTCACCTCATACATGTTGGCCTACAGGACACCATACACTAATACACTGTATTAACAGATAACTTCTTTTGGACCTACAGCCATTCTGCCCACCAATTCAATTCAATTTGATGTTCAAGTTGGCTTTTTCATGTTATCACAATCCTTATCACTCATCCCTGTGGTTCCTAGAACAAGAAAACTTCAGGTTTTTATTAAATTCCATTTGAATATATTAGGCATACATGTCTACATTCCTGCCCTCAGATCTGATAACTATGTATGCGAACTGTAGTGGATCCAGCAAAAGGTTTGTGAAAGGGTTAGAAACACATCAGTTCGCTTACCATTTTAAACAAAACCAGCAGCAAAATGAATAAACATTTGTAGTTATATATGAATTCAGTTTTATTATATTATTTATATTAATAAATTAACTTAGCCCAGCCATTAGGGAGGCACAAGCCAGTGCAATCTTAATGCCGGTCCCAAGCCCGGGTAAATAGGAAGGGCATCCAGCGTAAAACATGTGCCAAATCAAACATGCGGATCACAAATAAGAATTTCATACCAAATCGGTCGAGGCCCGGGTTAACAACAACCGCCACAGGTACCGGTGGAAATTGGGCTACTGTTGGCCGAAGGAGGAGAAGGAGAGGAGGAAGACGTCTACAGAGACAGAAGAAAAAGGAGAAGTGTAGGAGAGTGGAGGTTCGGGTTGGTACTTTAAATGTTGGTACTATGACTGGTAAAGGGAGAGAGATAGCTGATATGATGGAGAGGAGAAAGGTAGATATGTTGTGTGTTCAGGAGACCAAGTGGAAAGGGAGTAAGGCCAGGAACATTGGAGGTGGGTTTAAACTGTTCTATCATGGTGTGGATGGAAAGAGAAATGGTGTAGGGGTGATTCTGAAGGAAGAGTACAGTAAGAGTGTAGTGGAGGTGAAGAGAGTTTCTGATAGGGTGATGAACGTGGAGCTGGAAGTTGAAGGGATGATGATAAATGTCATCAGTGCCTATGCTCCACAAGTTGGCTGTGAGATGGAAGAGAAGGAAAGATTCTGGAGTGAATTAGATGAAGTGGTAGATGGGGTACCTAGGAAAGAACGATTGGTGATTGGGGCAGACTTTAATGGGCATGAAGGTGAAGGGAACAGAGGTGATGAGGAGGTGATGGGTAGGTATGGTTTTAAGGAGAGGAATGTAGAAGGGCAGATGGTGGTAGATTTTGCTAAAAGGATGGAAATGGCAGTGGTGAACACTTATTTTAAGAAGAAGGAGGATCATAGGGTGACATATAAGAGTGGAGGAAGGTGCACACAGGTGGACTATGTTCTATGCAGGAGATGCAACCTGAAGGAGATTGGAGATTGTAAGGTGTTGGCGGGGGACAGTGTAGCTAGACAGCATCGGATGGTGGTCTGTAGGATGGTTTTGGAGGCGAAGAAGAAGAGGAGGAGAGTGAGGACTGAAAGAAGAATAAGATGGTGGAAACTGAAGGAGGAAGAGTGTAGTGTGAGGTTCAGGGAAGAGGTCAGACAGGGGCTCGGTGGTGGTGAAGAGGTGTTGGATGATTGATTAACTACTGCAGGAGTGATGAGGGTGGCAGCTAGAAAAGTACTTGGTGTGACATCTGGAAATAGAAAGAAAGACAAAGAGACATGGTGGTGGAATGAGGAAGTGCAGGAGAGCATAAGGAGAAAGAGGTTGGCAAAACAGAAGTGGGATCGCAGAGTGATAATAAAAGTAGGCAGGAGTTCAAGGAGATGCGGCAGCAGGTGAAGAGGGACGTGGCGAAAGCCAAGGAAAAGGCATATGAGGAGCTGTATGAGAGGTTGGACACTAAGGGAGGAGAAAAGGATTTGTACTGATTGGCCAGGCAGCGGGACCGACCTGGGAAGGATGTACTGCAAGTTAGAGCAATAAAGGATGGCAATGGAAATGTGTTGACTAGTGAGGAGAGTGTGTTGAGAAGATGGAGGGAGTATTTTAAGCAGCTGATGAATGAGGAAAATCAGAGAGAGAGAAGGTTGGATGATGTGGAGTTAGTGAAGCAGGATATGGATAGGATTAGTAAGGAGGAAGTGAGAGCAGCGATTAAGAGGATGAAGAGTGGAAAGTTGGTTGGACCAGATGACATACCTGTAGAAGCGTGGAGATGTTTAGGAAAGATCGCAGTGGAGTTTTTAACCAGATTGTTTAACAAGATTCTGGAAGGTGGGAGGATGCCTGAGGAAGGGAGAAGGAGTGTGCTGGTACCGATCTTTAAGCATAAGGGAGATGTGCAGACCTGCAGTAACTACAGGGGAATTAAGTTGATCAGTCACACCATGAAGTTATGGGAAAGGGTAGTGGAAGCCATACTGAGAGAGGAGGTGACCATCTGTGAGCAATGGTATGGTTTCATGCCAAGGAAGAGCACCACAGATGCCTTATTTGCTTTGAGGATTTTGATGGAGAAGTATAGAGAAGGACAGAAGGAATTTCATTGTGTATTTGTGGATTTAGAGAAAGCGTACGACAGAGTGCCAAGAGAGGAGTTGTGGTATTGTATGAGGATGTCAGGTGTGTCAAAGAAGTATGTGAGGGTGGTGCAGGACATGTATGAGGACAGTGTGACAGCAGTGAAGTGTGCAGTAGGAACGACAGACTGGTTCAGGGTGAAGTTTGGACTGCATCAAGGATCGGCCCTGAGCCCTTTCCTGTTTGCAGTGGTGATGGACAGGTTGACGGACAAGGTCAGACAGGAGTCTCCCTGGACTATGATGTTTGTGGATGATATTGTGATTTGTGGTGAGAGTAGTGACCAGGTTGAGAAGAGCCTGGAGAGGTGGAGATATGCGCTGGAGAGAAGGGGAATGAAAGTCAGTAGGAGTAAGACAGAGTACATGTGTGTGAATGAGAGGTAGGGCAGTGGAGTGGTGCGGTTACAGGGAGAAGAGGTGGAGAAGGTGGAGGAGTTCAGGTACCCAGGGTCAACAGTGCAAAGTAATGGAGAGTGTGTTAGAGAAGTAAAGAAAAGAGTGCAGGCAGGGTGGAGTGGGTGGAGAAGTGTGACAGGAGTGATTTGTGATAGAAGGGTATCTGCAAGAATGAAAGGGAAAGTTTATAGGACTGTGGTGAGACCTGCGATGTTGTATGGATTAGAGACAGTGGCATTGAGTAAAAGACAGCTGGAGGTAGCAGAACTGAAGTTGTTAAGGTTTTCGTGGGGAGTGACGAAGATGGACAGGATTAGAAATTAGTTTATTAGAGGGACAGCCCATGTAGGATGTTTTGGTGACAAGGTGAGGGAGGCGAGATTGAGATGGTTTGGACATGTGCAGAGGAGGGACATGAATTATATTGGCAGAAGAATGCTGAGGATGGAGCCACCAGGTAGGAGGAAAAGGGGAAGGCCAAGGAGGAGGTTCATGGATGTGGTGAGGGAAGACATGCAGGTAGTTGGTGTGAAAGAGGCAGATGTAAAGGACAGGGTGGTATGGAGACGGATGATCCACTGTGGCGACCCCTGATGGGAGCAGCCGAAAGAAGAAGAAGAAGATATTAATAAATTAACTTGAGATGGGTTCCCTGGTGGTCTAGTGGTTAGGATTTGGCACGCTCACCGCCGTGGCCCCGGTTCGATTCCCGGTCTGGGAACCAAACCCAACCATTAGGTTTGCACACGCCAATGCACTCCTAGTTCTGGTCCCAAGCCCGGATAAATGGGGAGGGTTGCGTTAGGACGGGCATCCAGCGTAAAAACGTGCCAACTCGAACATGCGGATCACGAATATAGATGATCCGCTGTGGCGACCCCTAATGGTAGAAGTCGAAAGAAAGTAATAAATTACCTTGAGATCATTATAGATTCAACACCAGCTAGTTTATGCTCGAGCCTTTAAATGTTAAATGATGGAGAAACAGCATGTGTAGAATGATAAATGTTACGAAATGTAAAATCTGTCTGAGGGAATTTGGCAGGATTCCACAAATTTGTAGGATCCTTTCTTGAATTTGTAACATCCTGTAACATCCTGCCAACTTCTCTTCAGACTGAAGAAGCTGTTCAAATGAGTAGCAAAAGGTTATACAACCAGATAGAAGTCTAGTTGACAGTGGATAAGATCCATAATAAAAGTAATTAGTGTTAATTATTTTTGTGAAATGCTTCTTAATTTCAAACGCTAAAGTTACAAATCTGTCTTTGTGTCCTCTTGGACAGCTCAAGGTAGAGATTCCTCAGTGAGGTTGTGTATCTTCGCAATGCGAAGATGGTCCCCGTTACAGGCCCCGAAGCGTTTCGCCGCTTCACTCCGGAATCACTGGCCGAGATCGAGAGGCTCATTGAGGAGAGGAAATCCGGGAAGGAAGCAGAGGGCATGGCGCCAGATCCTGAGCCATCGGCACCTAGCAGTGACTTGGAGGCAGGAAAGTCTTTGCCCATGATATACGGAGATCCACCGGACGACATGCTCAACACCCCTTTGGAAGACTTAGACCCTTTCTACAAAGCGCAAAAAGTCAGTGTTTAGATTGTTCAATTCGCTTTCAAAAGTAGCTACAACACTCTGTATGAAAACGTTAAGCAGTCTTATTTTATTCATTTCAGTTATGTTGTTACTGTTTCAGACGTTTATTGTAATCAGCAAAGGCAACACGATCTACAGGTTTAATGCAGAGTCATCCTGTTACTGTATCAGCCCATTTAACCTCGCAAGAAGAGCAGCCATCAGAATTCTCATACATTCATATCCTTTATGTTCCTCAAAATGACCTCAACTTTTATTTTCATTCATTACCTCAATTGTTCTTTAACGTTTTTATATAGTAAATATATATATATATATATATATATATATATATATATATATATATATATATATATATATATATATATATTTTATATTTGTAATCAACTGTTTCATACATAATGTTCAAACATATTGACAGTCAATTAAAAAAGTTTTAAAATGAAAATATAAATCTGAAAATATTAATCTGTAGAGTTTCAGACAATACTAGTGTTAGGAGAGAGAACACTGGATTTAATGGAACATTTTCTATAAATTATGCACTATCACTGTATACTGTTCTGAAATAATATTTTGTAATATTTTTACATCTGAAAATGTCTTATTTTTCTGTACAAGTACACTGAGTATTCCTACACGTTAGCTTTTCATTTGTAATATTCACACAAATCTAAATCCATACTTGGTCTTAAGCAATTGAAAATATCTAGGTATGTTAATAATTATAAATATATATATACAAGATAACTTGTATCAATCATTCAAAGTGACATTATTCTTTCATTATACTTGGATGTGTGAGTATTTTCCTTGACTCTTTATTAAGCTATTTAGCATGCTCATCATGCTTACTATTCTCTCCAACTGTGTATTCATGACGATGAGCAACCCTCCTGCCTGGAGTAAAACCGTGGAGTAAGTGCAGCATGTTTCAGTCTTATACAACATAAATTCCAAAGTTAGACTTCCTCATTATTTGTGTGGGGGAGAAA
>JAAIIK010000173.1:1861488-1879032 GCA_014706435.1 Silurus glanis
ACATAAAGATATAAAACTGTAATTTTTTGTGAAGAATCAACAACAAGTGGGACACAATCATGAAGTGGAACGAAATTTATTGGATATCTCAAACTTTTTTAACAAATAAAAAACTGAAAAATTGGGCGTGCAAAATTATTCAGCCCCCTTAAGTTAATACTTTGTAGCGCCACCTTTTGCTGCGATTACAGCTGTAAGTCGCTTGGGGTATGTCTCTATCAGTTTTGCACATCGAGAGACTGAAATCTTTGCCCATTCCTCCTTGCAAAACAGCTCGAGCTCAGTGAGGTTGGATGGAGAGCATTTGTGAACAGCAGTTTTCAGTTTTTCCACAGATTCTCGATTGGATTCAGGTCTGGACTTTGACTTGGCCATTCTAACACCTGGATATGTTTATTTGTGAACCATTCCATTGTAGATTTTGCTTTATGTTTTGGATCATTGTCTTGTTGGAAGACAAATCTCCGTCCCAGTCTCAGGTCTTTTGCAGACTCCATCAGGTTTTCTTCCAGAATGGTCCTGTATTTGGCTCCATCCATCTTCCCATCAATTTTAACCATCTTCCCTGTCCCTGCTGAAGAAAAGCAGGCCCAAACCATGATGCTGCCACCACCATGTTTGACAGTGGGGATGGTGTGTTCAGGGTGATGAGCTGTGTTGCTTTTACGCCAAACATAACGTTTTGCATTGTTGCCAAAAAGTTGGATTTTGGTTTCATCTGACCAGAGCACCTTCTTCCACATGTTTGGTGTGTCTCCCAGGTGGCTTGTGGCAAACTTTAAACGACACTTTTTATGGATATCTTTAAGTAATGGCTTTCTTCTTGCCACTCTTCCATAAAGGCCAGATTTGTGCAGTATACGACTGATTGTTGTCCTATGGACAGAGTCTCCCACCTCAGCTGTAGATCTCTGCAGTTCATCCAGAGTGATCATGGGCCTCTTGGCTGCATCTCTGATCAGTCTTCTCCTTGTATGAGCTGAAAGTTTAGAGGGACGGCCAGGTCTTGGTAGATTTGCAGTGGTCTGATACTCCTTCCATTTCAATATTAATATTAATATTATAATATTATATTAATATTACAGTGCTCCTTGGGATGTTTAAAGCTTGGGAAATCTTTTTATATCCAAATCCGGCTTTAAACTTCTTCACAACAGTATCTCGGACCTGCCTGGTGTGTTCCTTGTTCTTCATGATGCTCTCTGCGCTTTAAACGGACCTCTGAGACTATCACAGTGCAGGTGCATTTATACGGAGATTTGATTACACACAGGTGGATTCTATTTATCATCATTAGTCATTTAGGTCAACATTGGATCATTCAGAGATCTTTACTGAACTTCTGGAGAGAGTTTGCTGCACTGAAAGTAAAGGGGCTGAATAATTTTGCGCGCCCAATTTTTCAGTTTTTTATTTGTTAAAAAAGTTTGAGATATCCAATAAATTTCGTTCCACTTCATGATTGTGTCCCACTTGATGTTGATTCTTCACAAA
Organism: Silurus glanis; assembly: GCA_014706435.1. NCBI lineage: Eukaryota > Metazoa > Chordata > Actinopteri > Siluriformes > Siluridae > Silurus > Silurus glanis. The sequence continues at coordinate 1,862,983 of JAAIIK010000173.1, forward strand.
ACATTACAGTTTTATATCTTTATGTTTGAAGCCTGAAATGTGGCAAAAGTTCGCAAAGTTCAAGGGGGCCGAATACTTTCGCAAGGCACTATATATATGTATATATACACACACACACACACACACACACACACACACACACTATATGGAAGAAATATTGAGACACCTGACATTGGCACACATTGACACACACTGGCACACATTTGTATAGGATGTCTTTGGATGCAGTATAATAAGATTTTGCATTTATTTGAACTTGGAAACCCAAACCTGTTCCAGCTTGGCAATGCCCTTGTGCACAAAGTGAGCTCCATATGATTTACATGGTTTGGAGAAGATCTTGAGTGGCCTGCTATAGAGCTCTGATCCCAACCCTACTAAATACCTTTAGGATGAATTGGAATGCTAATTGCACCCCAGTCCTCCTCACCCTACATCAGTATCTGACTTTTATAACATGCTTGTGGCTGATGAACACAAATGTCCACTATGTCCACACTCCAAAATCTATTGGAACATCTTCTCAGAAGAGTGGAGGGAATTATAAGAGCAAACTGGGACTAAATGTGGTATGCGATGCTCAAAAATCACATACCATACTTATGACCAGGTGTCTGCAAACCTTTGATAATATAGTGTTTCTATATGTACTAGGGATGTGCATCTCCATAACGGAGGCCGATGAGATTCGCATCTTGATGAATAGCTAACAATACTATACATTAAAGATACATACGAAGCTACCGGTGCAATACGATTCACCCCTAATAGCATGCAGTAAGATCCAATTTCGATTTGATTCAACACGATGCAATACAATGCAATGGAAAAAATATGATGCTACACAATTCAATATGGTACAGATAGTTCACCTATATTTCTTTGGTTCAGACAGACAGCAAATCATCAATTTACTTAAGTGCCTTCTGACTTCTAACATATGGCCCTTTCACAAACAGGCCTTTATAGTGCAAAAAGAAAAAAGATTAAATAAAACCAGACATTAATTTCCTGTTCTGTCTCCAAGAAGAAGCAGTGCTACCTCTGCCATGTTAATTTATATTCTATGTGACTCTCAGGACACACCTTGGTCTCTGTAGGTTTGTAAATCAACATATTCACGTAGCAGCAGTGGTGCTGAGAGAACGTGCTTGAGAAACGAGGAGAAATCAATCTACATATAAAAAAAATCATAAAAGTATAGCACATCTATTAATAATTATACATAAATAAATCTTTTTTTTACTGATGCAAATATGTTAAAATCGTGATGCACAATCTTTAAAATAGAGGCATCACATCATTACATTTATGCAGATGCACTGATGCGAATCAGTGAATCTTACCATCCCTAGTATATATTAGGATATGTATATGGGAGTATATGGGAAAGTTTTTATGTGCTTGACAACAGTCTGTACTTTTCTGAATTGTTTCAGTGTTTCACCATTTACTGGTGGTCATATGTGACCAGAAAACACAAAATAATAATAATAATCATCATCATCATCATCATCATCATCATAATCATCTTTAATTTATATATTGCCTTTAAAAGTTGAATCTCAATGTGCTTTGTAAGCATAAAAAAATTAATAAAAATTAAAAACATCATATACACATCACAAAAAAGAATCACCTGGAAGCTATCCTGAATAAATAAGTTTTAAGAGCAGATTTAAAAACGCTAAAAGATTCATCATGTCTGATCTCAATTGGGAAAGAATTCCAAAGTTTTTTCGCACAAGAAGAAAAGGCTCGGCCCATGCAAAGACGTGTTCACCTGATCTGGTCTTTGTCAGGATTCTAGCAGCTGAATTATGAAGCCTGCAATTTGTTTAAGGTAGATATAAAAAACCCAGCAAGCAAACAAGTACAGTAATCGAGATTTGAAAAAAAATGCATTGATCAATTTTTCAGCAACCGAGTCAGATAACATGAGGCAAAGCCTAGCAATATCGAAAGCCTGGCTTAATTCCATGTGCCTTGTGTTTTTCTGCTGTCACTAGAGTAAAAAAACATCAAGTTTGAAAAACTACTGAACTGTATATGTTAGGGATTTTAATGACAAATCACTAGGTGGATGGATGGATGGAAAGACCTATTGATTTTTATGGATTCATTATTTGATTGATTGATTGTTTGCAGAAAACCAGTACTTTCTGGAAGGTAGCTTAGATGCTTTACTATGTGGCAACAGTTCTGATGCTGGGTAAGTTTGCCATCCAGTCATGGGCATTTCTTCTTTCTATTTGTATCATATACCGTATCTCACAAAAGTGAGTACACCTCTCACATTTCGAGTGGCAGCGGTTTGCGAGTGGAGGCGGAGCCGGGCAATAACTACACTTGTAGCTGGTGAGACTAATCTGCGTGCTCTGTTCCAGTCCAGTGATGCCCTCCATTCATGAACCGCTGCCACAGATACTGTATATTTTAGGGTAGTCAATATGCAAATTGTATAGCAGTATAAATTTACTGTCCTCTGAAAATAAATTAACATCCAGACATTATTGTCAAAATAGCTGGCAACAAAAGCTAGTAAACCCTATGTGATAACACCTGCACGTAACCATGCAAAGCATATTCATGTTTTTGTCTGCTTGACAGGACCATACAAATTTGTGTATCTTTTATTAGAAAAGATAACGTTTGGTGTATTAAGTACAATTTTCTCATACACCACAAAAATGGCCTAGGCTATAAGAAGATCAGTAACACCCTGAAACTGAGTTACAGTACAGTGATCAGGGCCATACAGAGGTTTTCCAAGATGGGTTCCACTCAGAACAGCCCTCGCAAGGGTCCATCAAAGAAATTGAGTCCCTGTGCTGTGCGTCAGGTGCAGAAGCTGCTTCAAAAAACAGATGCTTGAGTGCTGCCTGCATTGCTTTAGAGGTTGCAGAAGCGGAAGGTCCACTGGTCAGTGATTAGACTATACAGTGCACACTGCAACAATCTGGTTTGGCCGTTATCCCAGAAGGAAGCCTATTCTGAAGCTTTAGTTTGCTAAAGACAACCTGTCCAAGAACATGAATTACTAGAACCATGTTCTGATGAGGACAAAATAAACTTGTTTTTGAACTAAACATGGATTCCAACATGTACTGTGACATTCTAAAGCAGAACATAATGCTTCCCTTCAGAAGCTGGGCTGAACGGCAGTTTTTCAATATAACAACAACCCCAAAAACACCGCCAAAATGACAACTGCTTGCTGAGGAAGCTGAAATTGAAGGTGATTGACTGGCCAAGTATGTCTCCAGACCTGAATCTTATTGAGCACCTGTGGCACATCCTCAAGTGGAAGGTGTAGAAGCTCCATGTGTCTAACATCAAGCAGCTCTGTGATGTTATTATGAAGTAGTGGAAAAGGATCCCAGCAACAACCTGTGCATCTCTGGTGAATTCCATGCCAAGGAGGATTAAGGCAGTGCTAGATAACAATGATGCTCACACAAAATATTGACACTTTGGGCACCGTTTTGGAATGTCCTCTTCGGGTGTACTCTTTTTTTTTTTTTTTGGCAGTTATTAAGTCAATAATGGCTGTATGTTGAGTTGTTTTTAGTGGACAGTTAATCTGTACTGGTATACAAGTTGCGCATTGACTACTCTAATGTATATCCAATTTTAATTTCTATACTATTGTTCCCTTGAGATCATATAATGAAATGGTTGCTGAAAAGGGGTGTACTCACTTTTGTAAGATATTGTATATATTGAATATTTTTCATCAGAAATTATAAAATGAAGGAAAGTAAGATACTGTTGCTGGTGTTTCAACAGAAAATGCCCAGAAGGGTTCACATGCATGAAGGGTGGAAGGAACCCGAATTACGGCTACACCAGCTTTGACACATTTGGCTGGGCATTCCTTGCTCTCTTCAGGCTGATGACTCAGGACTACTGGGAGAACCTTTTTCAGCTGGTAATCAGTTTTTTTTAATCAAATCTTATTGTTGACTATAAAATTTGAAAAAAGTCAAGAGTGATGTGAATTAATGTCAAATTTGTAAAACTTTATAAGAATTAGTAAATTATTAGACTTTTAAAAGTACAATATTAATAAGATTTTGGTTGCAGTAATATTGGCATAGATGGTGTCTGGAAACATTTGATTTTTTTGATAAATTAAGACTGTATTTGATTCTAAATTAAATACTGGATTAGGTACTGATTTTATTATAACTGAGTAGCTTTTATTATCACTCATTAATATGCACTGCAAAAAATAACAGTCAATATAAGAAATAAATTCTTATAAAAAAAAAATCTTGAAATAAGAAAACATAAAATAAGCATTAAAACACTAATTCCAAGCAGTCCATTTAGTCTAATTAACTTAAGCTTCTAATTTGTTTTTAAAACAATTTGTGTGAAAGGATTTTAAGATCAGAGCTACTGAACAAAATAATTCCTCTTAATTTAAGAATCATAATTATATATTCTAACTAAGCATTTAAATTATAAACGAGATTACTATTAAAATCCAGATCACGTATACACACGTATTGTCAACAATTATTTATTTTAAACGAAGCCTGTCTTGTAACACACAAAAGTTATGATGCAAAAACAAATTAAGATCATTGCCTGCTGCTTCTCAAAATACTTAAACTTATTGCAACATAAAACATCGTTGAATTTATTTTGTCATCACTAAAAGATTTTCAACATAAGAAAGCGATAAGTACTTTGTATAAACAACAAAGTTCTAATAACCATACTATATAATATTTGGAAAGAATGTGGTGACTTAATACTGCAGACTCTTACAATTTGTTATTAGGTTGTAAATAAATGTGTTGGTGTTGACATAAAACAAGCATTTGAAATAACTTCTAATAATAAACAACTACTAAGTGTGATTATTGAGCATTTTTACTGGGCAACCTTAAAACCAGTTGTTACAGCAAAAATAAAGTTTTAAAGGATACAAGGCTGGCCTCAATTTTATTATTTTTTTTTACATTTTTAAGTAAGAAAAAAAGATAAACAATCTTAAAACAATCATTATAATCTTACACAATCTGCTCTTGCATAGTATTTCATTCTAAAAATAAGATAAGATCAATTAGATTTTTACGGCTAGAAAGAAAAAGGGAAATGTCGACTAGATGAAGAGTTTTTGCAGTGCGAGATTTGAACATTCTGCCGAGATTTTAATGGAATTGCACAATTCATATTTCTAAACTGTTCAAATGGACCAATGTTGCAAATCTAATCATTTTGTCCTAATCCAGTTATGCAATTATAAACTAGCCTTTTATGTAGCAACGGATAAACTGATTTATCATCATTATATGAAATTAATGGTGTTTTTATGTAGACTCTTCGTGCAGCTGGGAAGACCTACATGCTTTTTTTCGTGGTGGTTATATTTCTTGGATCGTTCTACCTCATCAACCTAATCCTGGCAGTAGTTGCGATGGCTTACGAGGAACAGAACCAGGCCACGATTGCAGAGGCCCGGGAAAAAGAAGAGGAATTTCAGAGACTGCTAGAGCAGTTGAATAACCAAGAGCAACAGGTCAGGTGACTAAAATACCATCAAATACATGTAATGACTGCAAAGTGATTTGAAGCTTTCTGTTGCTCAATTTGCTCCAATTGTCATTGGTTCATTGTTGCTTTTTTGGCAGCTGCGGGCTGAAAGCAAGGCATCACTGGCCAGTCAGACATCTCAGAGCAGAGGCTCGGAAATGGCCGATGATGGCGACGATGTAATAAAGGACTGTAATGGTAGGACCATTCCCCGTCTGGTCATCCATAGAGCTCCAACTATAGCTCAGGTAAAGCTTTGTTTTTATTTATTTACGTTCACTGCCAGGGTTTGGGCTGGTTTTGTATTTAGAGAAAACTAAGTGAAGTTATGTTTACCCAACAGGTCTTTGGATTCATCATTGTGATTGTGTTGAATTTTTTTATTTTTACAATAATCCAGATTGATGAGGCAAATTTGCACTCAAATGCATTACAACTGCAAAAGACAACTTAAAAATTACAATTGAATAAGATTTTATATAGAAACACTGATCAGCCATAACATTATAATCACTGACAGGTGAAGTACGTAGCTTTACTTATCGTTATAAAATGGCACCTGTCATATACAGGGATATTTTAGACAGCTTGTGGATGGTCAGTTCTCAAAGCGACTTCAAAGCAGGACAATGAATGAGCATAAAGATTGGTGTGACTTTGACAAAGGTAAAATTTTGGTGGGACAGAGCAGTGGGTGGTAACTTAGTGGTTAAGGCATTGGACTTTGGATCTGAAAGCCGAGGTAGTGAGTTTAAATCCCAGTGACACAAAGCCGCCACTTTTTGGCCCCTTAAACACCATACCTGCAAGGATAAATGTTTTGTTGTTCCAATTGCAGTAAATGTAAATCTTTGTGCCTACTAAAAGTTGTCCAAGGGAGGATAACTGGTGAACTGGCAACAAGCCTATAACTGACCAAGGCTGGCTGATGGGGAGCAAAAGCTAGCTTGTCTAGTCCAATATCTCAAAAGAACTATGTACTGTATAAGTTTCAGAGTAAAATATTTATTATATTGACTTGATTTTATTATGAGCTCCTCAGTGGACTAAACTAAACTCTGAATACAGATCTTAATATAGCGACACAAATAATACTAATAATTTTACAATCTTTACTTGCGTCACAATGCACATCTTTTTACCTATGTTATTAATTATAGCTATAATATTTTGTATTTTTGTTTCCTTCAACTTTGTATACATTTTGTCAAGTGTAGTACTTCTTGCAGCCAGTCTGCTTTTACATGAGCAGAACTATTAACCCAAAATAAAGGAATGAAAATAAAGTGTACAAGATGCAATTTCCTATTTCCAACTATTGTTGTTTTATTGTTCTCTTAACCACAGATTCATTTTTGTCTCCGCAGTCAGGACCAGACGAGGAGCAAAAGACTGACAAAAAGTCAATATCCTCCCAGCATAGCATGATGCGCCTTGGACACCCCGGGCTCTCACAGAGAACAGCCAGTGCCTTGAGTGTGTGCAGTGCAACTAGGGAAGGTATTAACAGAGATAAAGAAAATAGAGAGCTATAATTTATAATTATTCCATAATATTTGAAGACTGAACATGTAGCAAACAATCTATTAAGGGGCAGTCATTGGCTAAGATGTTTGACTTTGGATTAGAAGGTTGTAAATTTAAATCCTAGAACCACTTCAGTTCTATTGTTTGGGCCTTGAGCAAAGGCCATAAACCTCTACTACAAGTGTTATGTGAATGCAATATTTGTAAATGGAAAGGGATGTCTGCCAAACCCACAAATGTCATGCAATTTTTAAACTACGGAATACTAAAAACTAGAGTTTAAATGCCTGTGGTTGCAAGAGACGAGTCCAATCGGTTTGATTTGAAATACATCAGGTTTAGGCAGACAGAAAGGTAATTTGCAGTATAATCGCAGAGATTATTTGGCTATAATTATCCTTTAGCCCTGGCATATTGTATTGTCTGGAGTTTAGCACACAGACCTGGTGGTCAAGCATGTAGTATATGAAGGAAGCCTTGTTTCCTTACCCTGAGTGGTGCTAAGCTTTGGGTTATTTCAAAGAACCGAGTTTAAAATTAGCGTGCAGCATTCATCTGTCTTACTTGTGCCCACTGGGCGTATTAACTATAGTACTGGGACAGATTCAGAAATGAACACTTAATATGAAATTGATAAATGATTTATTGGCAAAAGTCTTAAAATTATAGTGGATTAATAATATCTATCTATCTATCTATCTATCTATCTATCTATCTATCTATCTATCTATCTATCTGTCTGTCTGTCTGTCTGTCTGTCTGTCTGTCTGTCTAATAAAATATATTTTTTAATCAAGGGGGGACACGTTGGCTCATGTGGTTCACCCAGGGCCTAATTTAAGGTATAAACACCATTGCCAGTTGGTGGTATCTACTTAGCACAAACCTACAGTTCAGTGTCACTTCAACATCAAGCAGAACATTTAGGGTATAAATGATGAAAGAAACGCCTGACACTAACTAGCCACAACACCCGTGGCCTTAAGTGCATGATTTTTTGGAAGTCATAGAAAAGAAGGTTTTTAGGCTCATGATCATTTATTAGATATCAATCATTGTTCAACATTAAGAGTAACATTAGATTCTGTTCACATAAACTGAATTGGTTAAGCAAGAGTCTTATTATAGCCATAATAAATCATAGTACTTGGATACTTAAGTACATTTGACAGCAAATGCTTTCTACTTGTACTCAATTGAAAGTTTCAAGAAAGCATTTTTACTGGAGTAATATCTGACCTACTGTATCTCTACTTTTACTCAAGTACATGCTTTGTGTACTTTGTCCACCACTGGTGGTAACAGGGATGGAGGAGCCGATTACGTTCTTTATAAGACTTCCAAAAACCTTAATGACCAGCCAGGTGAGGGCAATGGGGCAATAGTGATTTAGGCAGGTTGGTTTGTTATTTTTTTAGCAGAATGATAATTAAAGATTTTATTTTTATCAAGAGGGGACCAAAGATGTTGCAAGTGTTTTGTTGAAGATGGAAGTAAACAAACCAGCAAGCTGATTAGCACAGGATTAAGTGTTCCAGCAAGTGTTCCTGTAAAAGTATTACATACTGAACATTTGTCCTTTTAGTTCTTTAATCTAGGGGCTTTTTTTTCTAGGGGTTCATCTCAATTGCAAAACCTTTAAACAAATAAACCTCACATCAGACAGAAATTTTTGCGGAATGTGTGAGAAACTACAAAAGCAGAATAAAAAATGAAAGCTTTAATATTTCCTTAGTATTTGATCTGCATATTTCATGTTTAGGTATATTTTTATGTTTAAAGGTAATGCTCCCTTCTGAAGGCACTTTAGATGGTGATCAGAATGAATGTCTGTTGTGTTTGATGTTGTGGGTTTAATAATTGCAAATTGTCTTCCCTCAGAGCTGGAGGATGCCCAGAGGCCTTGTCCTCCAGGCTGGTATAAGTTTGCTGACATCTTTCTGAAGTGGGACTGCTGTGCACCCTGGATTATCTTCAAGAAATGGGTCCATTTTGTGGTGATGGATCCTTTTGTGGACCTGGGCATCACAATTTGCATTGTGCTCAATACACTTTTCATGGCTATGGAGCACTATCCGATGAGTCCTGAATTTGAACATGTGCTCAGTGTCGGCAACTTGGTAGGTAAAAACTCCAAACTCCAAACTTTTTTATTGTCCAGAGTAATGTCTTGGACGATTCGTAGTCATCAAGGGGTGGTTATCTGGAAGCTGAGTCATGTCAACTGGAAACATCTAGCTGATTGGATTGAAAAAAAAATTTTGCTGGGGGGATTTGAGAGTGGGAATGGAGGTCTCAGGGGTAAGGGGAGTTGTTAGGATGTAACTACCACTTTACGCTCTTCCCTTACTCTTATCTCTGTGGTAGTTAAATCCTTACGACTCCTCTTACTCCTGACACCTCCCTTTTCCAATCTCACCTCCCCCTTGACACTTAATGATACTATCCAGGGAGGGCAGAATCCTTGACACTGGAGCATACAAATTTCCTAAGACTGAAGAAGCTGCTCAGATGAGTAGTGAAACATTTCGATCCAACCAGATCGAAGTCCAGAAGTTGACATGACTCAACTTCTAGAGCTCCAGAGTAATGTTCTAAAGAGGACTAAACCAAGCTCAATAACGAATCAGTAAAACTTGAGCACAATGTTTTACACTGTTGTAATCATCTTTTCTATGCAGGTGTTCACTGGGATTTTCACAGCTGAAATGGTGTTCAAACTCATTGCCATGGATCCATATTACTACTTCCAGGTGGGCTGGAACATATTTGACAGCATCATTGTCAGTCTTAGCCTGGTGGAGTTGGGCCTGGCCAATGTGCAGGGTCTGTCTGTCCTTAGGTCCTTCCGTTTGGTAAGCCTAACCTTACAACTCTTATAGACCTATGATTTTAGACAAGATTGTGTTAAGTGTAAGGCTGCTTTCAAAAGATTTTTGAGATTAGATTCTAAATCAAGAAAAATTACTTAAATCAAGAGAAGCGAGGTTGCTTGCATGACTCACATTTAAAATGGGACATTACATTGTGTACCGGTGAATGTCCTGAAAATAGCTTGACATGTAAGAAGTTGATATTTTTAGTTATATTACAACATTGGAGAATTGGCAATGAATTGTTTTTTGGTTCAACATGTCATAAACCTCCTTATATTCACCAGCAGCTCTGTTTTTTTTCAAAGCAGATAGATTTTGCTCAATAACAACTTGTTCTACTTCTCAGGACAAGTTGGCTGGCATCCATGTTCTTTATTCATCTGATTTGGTCACTATTATTTGTGTTTTCATGCAACATCTATTCTACTTCTCTTCTTTTGTATTTACCCTTGAATCAAGTCTTTATGAAAGCTCATTTAAAAAAGGTACTTAGGCAAGGTGAAAAACTATTTTGTTCACCACCCAGCTTGTTATGAGCTCTCAGTTTAAAGTTGCATCGTTGATGGTATGGGAGTGTATTAGTGCCTGTGGAATCGGCAGTTATACAGGTTTTAGAGCAACAAATGCTTCCATCCAGAAAATGTCTTTTTCAGAGAAGGCCAGATAGTGCAAGACAATGCTAACTGCATACTGCATCTACTCCAGGTGTTGTATTTCCATTTGAAACAGGGCTCTGTTGCTACTTTTTTCAGACCTATTTCAGCTATCAAATTCAAAACTACCTAATTTTTTTTCTTCAAAATTATATATATTCTTAGTTTAAACATTTAACATGTTTTTTTTTTATTGCTAATTGTTAATAGAATATGAATTTTTTAGATTTGTTGACAGTGTCCCAACTTTTTTTAAATTGGTGTTGTATATATAGTGATATAATAATAGCATTAGGACCAATCTTGTAGATTTTATTACCATTATACTTTAATGTACCTTGGAATTTAAAAATGTTCATGTACAGGACAATTTTAGCTGACATAGTATTTTGTGTGTGTTTATTTGTGGTCGTGATTGTGTTGCGGAGATAGCTGCGAGTCTTCAAGCTGGCTAAATCCTGGCCCACCCTCAACATGCTGATCAAAATCATTGGTAACTCTGTGGGTGCTCTGGGGAACCTTACTCTGGTGCTGGCCATCATTGTCTTCATCTTCGCCGTTGTAGGCATGCAGCTCTTCGGCAAGAGCTACAAGGAGTGCGTGTGTAAGATCGCCGAGGACTGTGTGCTGCCTCGCTGGCACATGTACGACTTTTTCCATTCGTTCCTCATTGTCTTTCGCATCCTGTGTGGGGAGTGGATCGAAACCATGTGGGACTGCATGGAGGTAGCCGGAGAAAGCATGTGCCTTGTGGTGTTTCTCATGGTCATGGTCATAGGAAACCTGGTGGTAAGTATAGCATTTGGAATGGAGATGTTAGTACAGGAGTGTTATGTGGTCAATTCAGGGAGAAGACATGTTACACACTGTAGTCATTCGCTTTCTTTTAAGTCTAAAAAGTAGAAATAATTAATATAATTAATAATCAATAATTAATAGTATGATGTTTCGGTTTCATGATAAAAAAACCTGTGTTAAACCTGTGTTCCGTGGAGAGATAGAAACGAGAATTATATTTTATATAAAAATAGGCAGCTAGTCAATTTCCTTCAAGATTTGGGTTAATGTTAAACTATTTTTTAAGGTGCTATTTTAGATAATAAATAGCAAGCTTTACTTTATAATTTTGTATTTCATTTCCCATTACACTAAACCCTACAATGGACTTTTTCACCAGCAAATTTTATTTACCCAAGGCTTGACCCTTCTCACCAAAGGTCATTTCTTGGTACTGTTTGAATGTGGCTTTCAATTCAAGAATCATTTCAGAGATCTATTCCCTTGTGTGTTTAGAAAATGTATTCTGGGGCCCACTCTATAACAGGAATGAAAGTGTGGACTTCCCTGAGTGCCATGTAATTGGCTTAACAGCACACATTACTTCCTGTTTACCTTCATGAAGCTGAGAATAGAGTTGTTATATCCATGCATAATGATATACCAGGGCTGTTCATGTCAAACTGGGAATTTAAATGTTACAGGTATAAAAATAAATGCTAGCATGGCAGTACTACACGCAGTAGTGAGTGGCTAGTGTGCCCTATTACTGATAGGTGTCGCACATGGAGAGGGCCAGTCCAGACACTATTAAATAAGATGGCAGACAACAGTGTTAGTGCATGAATGGTACAGCATGTAGTGTTGAAGTTTGTGAACGACGGCATTAAACTCACGGATATCTACTGAAGACTTCGAACACAGTATGGTGATGAGACTGTCAGCCACAGTAAGACATTTGCATGGTGTAAACGTTTCAAAGACGGACATATGTCCGTCAGGGACAATTCCGGTCATGGTGGTTCCCTGATGATGAAGTGAACCGTCAGCTGTTTTAGGATTTTTATGCCAAATCTTTCCTGGCATAATTTAAATGCTGGGATAAATGTATAAATGTAGCAGGGGAGAAGGTAAAAAAAAAAAAAAAAAAAAAAGCAGTTTCCACTGTTCTTTTATTTTATAAACTCAAAAGTCCCAGATTGACTTGAATGCCCCTCGTATAGAAAGCACTGTAACTAGCTCATCTTTGGCATCAGCACTTTAACTCAGTGTACAGCAAAATAAAAAAAAAGGTCCTACTGTCACCCTGCATACAAAATCAGCTTTATCATAAGAAAATTACAGTATAAGACGCTCAAATGGGTGAGCTGGGTGGCAACGAATGTCCATTTATAGTCACCTATGGAACTTCTAGTCTCAATGGAGTTACCGTTAAGAAGAAAGTATTGCTTTTACACATGTAAAAACAGTGTGTATATTGTTTATTTGTTGAAATTGGGAGTTTTTGAGCCAAGTGAGTTCTCTGGAAAACCCTGCGGGTGGGTGTAATCAGAAATAACTGTGGGAGCACAAGGGTGTGGTCAGTGAATTAAAGAATACGCATAACTCTAGATTGAATTACATCTTAAAGCATGTGCAATAGGCAGCGTATTAGATTGCATTCAGACTTGCCCCATTAAAGCATATTCCTGTTTCATTATTTAGAGCATTCTAAACAGGCTTAATAGGTTTCTAGGGTTCTGGGGTAACTGCAAAAGTGTCAAAAAAAAGGGCATACAGATCAAACAGCAGCTAGGCATACTGCAAGAATGGAAGAGGAAATTAAATGTCTTATCAACAAAAACATTGCCACTCAGCATGACAAAAACAAGCTTACGTGACCCATCGAGACGTACTCGGTTTTACACGCGCCATTTCTCTACTCGCGCTTCTATTTAAGACTTATGACCCGAGCCAGCAAACAGTGGCCCTATCCTTGGCTATGCACTTAGACCCGGCTCAAGTGAGCATTTTGGCACACAAGGAACAAACACAGACAGCTGAGAAGCACAGCAGCAGAGGCTGGAGTTCTTGATATGCTCTGGCTTCTCGTTCCACGCAAAATACATCAACGTTATCTTCTTGGTTACAGGCCACAGTCTGTGCAGTTCCAGCCCAGATACTGACGCAGGCTGTAGTATGTAGATTGGTTGCTACAGTGGCATATTTAATGCTGTATTAATAGAGGAGGTTAGATTGTAACATTTGAACTAAAATGTTCGCTGATCTACATGATTTTAAGGTTTGATCTACTTTATCACAAATAGCTATTAATAGAGATTTTTTTTTGTGCATTGATGTGATATATATTATACTATTATTACTACTACTAAGACAGAGAACAAGAAGAAGGAAAATAATAATAATCTTTATATAACATAATGTAATTAATAATCTGAATGTATGGGGTGTGTTCAAGTCAAACTGGGACTTTTGGGTTTATGAAATAAAAAATAAAAAAAAACAGTGGAAACTGCATTATCCAAGCATTTCAATATAGCCTGGAAAAATTTAGCATTGATTTGTCATTATGCCTGAACCATCCTAGGACAGCCTGCTTCAGGAAACCTCCAGGAGCGAGATCGTCACTGACGGGCGTACGGGATTCTTTAAAATGTTTACACCATTCGAATGTCTAACTGCAGATGAGCATCTAATTGGCGGACTGTGCTCAAAGTTTTCTGTAGATAACCGCAAGTTTTTTCGCCTTTGTACACAATAAACTTCATCGCCACGTGTATTTCGATGCACGCACTAACACTGTTGTCTGCCATCTTTAACGACTGGCCCGCGACATTTGTGCCGCCTATCAGTAATAGGACACACTAGCCACTTACTACTGCATGTAGTACTGCCATGCTAGCATAGATACCTGTAACTTGACCAAACCTGTAACTAAAGTCCCGTTTTGACTTGACTATTGTTATGAAAATATAACAGGAAATTGTATAAAATTGCTTGTGCAAAAAAATCTGCTCAACTGAGAATAAAATGCTTTGGAACCAACTATCCAGTAACCTTATCAATTAACCCGGATATTGAATAACTTGAAACTGAAACTAGCTTCCCCAAAGAGATCCTGCAGACAAAATAATATTTACTGACCCCATGTCTCAGGACAAAAGCCTGATCGCTGTTACCAGCCACACAGTTTTTATTGACAATAAATCAGCTTCCGTCATGCTAGTGATAGCATCCAAATATGTTCTAAAATGATTTTTACATTCTCAAGCTGAATCTAAACCGTTCATCCTTCACCGGTTTTTCAGGTGTTGAACCTGTTCCTTGCCTTGCTGCTCAGCTCCTTCAGCGGTGACAACCTTTCAGCGAGCGATGAAGACGGCGAGATGAACAATCTCCAGATTGCCATCGGACGCATCACCAGAGGCATTGACTGGGTCAAATCCTTCGTTGTTGGTACTATAAGGCAGTTGCTGTGCAGGAAGCCTCCCGAGGGTGACACGGGAGGGACGGAATGCGAAGATACAGGCAAAAAAGAAAGCTTTTCGTTGAACAACCTCGACGAAGGGAAGATGGTGGATGGGCTTTCCAACTGTCTGGAAGCTATGACCTTGAACGTACCAATTGCCAAAGCTGAATCTGATGTTGAAGAAGAGGATTCAGGAGATTTCTCAGAAGAAGAAAGTGTGAACAAAAAGAAGGTGTCATTCATTTGACCAGATTTGTTCTTTAAAACACCAACAAGACTAAAATCTTTTTCCATATACAGGTAGTCCCCGAGTTACGATTGAGAAGCGTTCTGATGACCACATCGTAACTTGAAAATATCGTAAGTCGAGACATGGCCTAGCCTACCCAAGAGTGATCAGTATGGGGTTGTGTACTGTAATTTATTAACAATTTAAAAAATTACAGTACATAATTTGAAAACAGCAATTTACACTACCATAAAGTATAAACTTCAATGTATAAGGGGGTATCAAAAAGTTTGGAGAATAGATTTGTAACTCGCCAACAGATGGCAGCACTAGGCTGCACGCACATTCACAAGGAGCACCGAACGCTTAAGCACTTCATAAGTCAGTGTGCCAAAATATGTTCTGTGTACATCGGGAGCTGTGCAGCTGGTGCTATACTGACCATTTGCGTACCCTATCACCGATCTCTCCTCACACGTGAATTTCTCAACAGAAACAACATGTTCTCACTTCCGCACTCACCCTACTCACTAGATTTGGGTCCTGCGGACTCGGCCCTCTTCCCAAAGATGAAGATCCAGCACAAAGGTCGCCGCTTTGACAGCAATGTGCAGATCCTGCGTGAATTGCAGAAGGTGCTTGACACGCTTCGAAAAGAAAACTTCCAAAAGTGGCAAGAATGCTGAGAGCACTGTATTGCTGTGCAAGGGACATAGGTGATAGTGTGTAAACGTAGATAAATAAAGTACTTTCTTTTAAGTAGAGCTAGTTTAAAAACATTTTGATAATACCTTGTGTATATATATATATATATGTGTGTATGTACAGTATTGTTCAAAATAATAGCAGTACAATGTGACTAACCAGAATAATCCAGGTTTTTAGTATATTTTTTTATTGCTACGTAGCAAACAAGTTACCAGTTGGTGCAGTAGATTCTCAGAAAACAAACAAGACCCATCATTCATGATA
>JAAIIK010000173.1:1903016-1913522 GCA_014706435.1 Silurus glanis
TATATATATATATATATATATATATATATATATATATCAGTTTCTTTTTGTTAAAGATTATTTTCTAAGACAATTTTCTTTTTACACTGTTTTATTATCGTCTCCATCAGGAGGAAACAAACTGGAAGTGATTGAATGGAGGAACCACAGGAAAGACATCATTATTATCCTCCAGGGTTTTCTCCTCGTATTGTGTATAATCATTCCCAGAGTCTGGTATTACAGACTGGTAAGGGCCACACTATGCATACGAACACAAAACTCTTCTTGTGGACATCATCTCCACTTTTTGTCTAAATGGAACAAGATATAAAGATGCAATGTTTGTTGAATTATTGATCATTGAATATATGTAATATAATTCACCTTCAGCATATTTTCTTTGTTCGTCTGGATTATTATTGTGACATATTCATTTGTCTGTCATAAGAAACAGACATGGGCATCAAATATAAATATTTATACATTATAACTTTATAACCTTTTATATAGACTTTTAACAGAGTCTTTTAAAATATGAATGGGTGTGCTTTTATATAAACATATATATATATATATATATATATATATATATAAATTACATAAAAATGTTTGAAAAACTATTTTATTATTTTATTATTCATTTAAAATAGTAAATAAAACTATTTATGACAAGTAATTCACAATTTTTGTTGAGTTTACAGTACAGTACATGTACAATTACCCTTGAAAAAGGACCCATCAAAAGGAGAGAGACAAAACCTCGCGATTTTTTGTTACTCGCAAGGGGTCATAGCACGTAAACCCCGCGAGTATCGAGGTTGCAAAATGTATATATACTTTGCAACCTCGATATATATAAAAGTTTCAAAAGTACACCTGTTTTAAAAGACTCTGGTAAAAGTTGAGAACTGGCTACACTTATTCACTCAAGTTAAAGTAAAGAAGTTTGGGCTCTGACTTGTACGTAAGTAAAAAGTAGCCATTATTACTACCTGTTTTCGAGTCACACTGGTAACTGGACCTCACATCTGATTAATATATTAATGTAAAGGTATTGCAAATTTTGTGAACTAATGAATGTATTCGGGCTTAACATCCACCATATAGAAATGCAGACCAGGTGATCAGAAATGTCTCTGTTCTCAGTCATGTTTAAATCGCTGACTCATTCTGTCTCATCCATGTTAGCTATACTTCTTGTTGCCTTGCTCGTTGTTAGTTTTGCAGGTTAGCCTACATCTGTGGTGCGTGATAGCCAGGAAATGATACACCAGTGATAAGTTGAAAAAGTCATGCAATGAAAAGAAATAGGTCGATGGGCTGAAAACGACGGCGGAATGAGAAGAAGAAATATCGATCGTATCACCAATTAGATTTTAAAAAAAGTAACAAGCCTGGTTTGAAAATGTAAGAAGTAGAAAGTACAGATATTTGTGTAAAAAAGTACAAATTTGTGTAATGAGTCAAAGTAAACATTTGTCCAAAAAATAAATAGTGAAGTAAAGTACTGATACCAGACAAATCTACTTAAGTACATTAACAAAGTATTTGTACTTCGTTACTTCCCACCTCTGATATGTACATATATATTGCATGTAAGGTCTGAATGTAAATATACTTTACATGTGCCCTCTCTCTTTCATCCCCTCTCTTTTTTTCATCTATGTTCTCTTTCTGTATCTTTTTCTTTTTCACAGGAGCAAAAAGAGGAGGCCATATATGAAGAGCCTGAACATGATCACACATATGAGGTACTGTCTTTAATCCCCATGTTAGAATTAGTGAGACGCAGTTAGATGTGCACTGAGAAGGGTGGAAAATAGCATTACGCTTTTATAAATGCCAGCTCGCCATTGAGAGTTTATAAAGTTAGTTCGACGATCTGGAGTCACTGTAGCGTGTCTTACAGGAAAAGGAAGTGTTAAGTACTAAAAAAGAGAATACAGAATATAGGCTGCTATTCTTATTCATGCCCACCTCTTCAATTCTCTTCGACTGTCACTCCATTGATGCTTATTCAAAATTTGTATTTTTGTTCATTACCATGATTCGTTTTTCATTGTCAATTTCTGTCTTCGCTTTTTTCCATCTCGCTCTTACTTTTTCACTCTTGCTTGCCTCTCTCTCGGTCTTAAATTCTTTCTCAACATCTCGCAGGGTTTGGAGATCGAGCATTGCGGAGACCTCTATGAAGACCTAACTGCATTTTCTCAAAACCCTGATACCGAGGCATCCTGGGAGATTGAGTGCCCAGAACAGGAGTGATTCAAGTTGTGATGCAGAGAATCACATACATGATTCTATTGGAAAAAATATTTTGTGAGAATCAAAATATAAGTATTACATTACAGCAATATATACTGTATGCAATATATATATATATATATATATATATATATATATATATATATATATATATATTACACAAAGTATTTTATTTTTGTTCACAAACCTGTACTATGCTTAATATTTCTTTTCCACCTACTCAAAATAACAGTGTATATAATATAATCAGCCTTGTACTTCCTTATCTTTGTATTCTTTTCTTGAATTAAACAGTAAGACATGCTTCTTTTAATTTCCTAATTTTTCATTTGATGGTGCTGTGTATATGAAAACTGAAATTTTTTTTTTCCACCTTTTTTGTAATTTTAATGGAAATGGAAAGGACCTAAGATATGAGAGTTGTTTCACCAGAATAAAGACATGTGGCTTGTGTGTACTTTCATGTCATATCTATTTCTAAACATGTGACCAAGATGGTCAGGAGATTTTCCACAGCAACAGCTATTTACATGTTTTAAAAATTCTTACTTCCATCTCCGCTCAGGTCACTACAATGTTAATGTACAGTGTATCAGTAAATGCAAAATGCATGCAGTTGTATAGCAACAATGTAACTGTGAGGGAGTGAACGATTATACATCCGAAGTTGCTAGGAAATGCTTTTAAATATATAGGTGTTCATGAATCTTTAGTGCAGCAGGAATTTTTGTAGCCTTTGTAGACACCTGAGCTAAGTCACTTATGTAAATGTGATATTTTATAATATGACAAAATTAGAAAAAGTGACAAATAAAAAAATTATTAATGATAAAATAACAGTCTAAAGTCAAAACAAATGTGATTAAAATTATAAATTAATAAATAACTTTAACTATTTTACTTGCTAAAATGACATACTTTACTTTTCTAGCTGTGATCCAGTTAATGGTCTGTGCAAAAGCAGCCTCTGCAAAAGTCTTTCCTGTATCTTTCTTATATATGCAAACTTTTTCATACATGAGAGCCACTCTTCATCAGTATTCAGTTCCACTTCTCCGTCCTGTGTTCAGCTTTTCAGCGCACTAAAAGATTGACAGTGAGCGGAGTGCCATCCAGTGGTCAAGTATGCTGAACTACTTGGGTTTTTTGTTTTTGCTCAATGCTACTAAATGACATACAGTATATTTCAGAACTGTTTCTAAAAGAGAATAATGTGCATTAATATGATTTATGTTAGGAGTTATACCTCAGCTGGTTAGAGTAAGAGCAAAATATCAAAACATGTAAATGACTTGAGGCATTATTATTATTATTATTATTATTATTATTATTATTATTATTATTAACATGCATACCTTTCTTATAAGAAAATACTGCTTTCCTTGTCCCTGTGTCAACCAGAACAGTTTGTCGGATTTTGTCTCGAAATGGCCTCCATGGTCGAATCAGTGCCCAGAAGCCAGCACTAAATAAAAGACAAGTGAAAAACCGTGTGGCATTTGCCAAGGCCCACAGCCTGCTAAAAGGATGGACGCTGGAAAAGTGGCAGAAGGTGGATTTTTCAGATGAATCTTCTGTTGAATTACACCACAGTCGCCACAAACATTGCAGGAGACCTACTGGAGCCCGCATGGATCGAGATTCACCCAGAAAACAGTGAAATTTGGTGGCGGAAAAATCATGGTCTGGGGTTACATCCAGTATGGGGGTGTGCGAGAGATCTGCAGGGTGGAAGGCAACATCAATAGTCTAAAATACCAAGAAATCTTAGCTACCGCTTATATTCCCAACCATAAAAGAGGCCAAATTCTGCAGCAGGATGGTGCTCCATCACATACTTCCATTTTCACATCAAAGTTCCTCAAGGCGAAGAAGATCAAGATGCTCCAGGATTGGCCAGTCCAGTCACCAGACATGAACATCATTGAGCATATGTGGGGTAGGATGAAAGAGGAAGCATGGAAGACGAAACCAAAGAATATTGATGAACTCTGGGAGGCATGCAAGACTGCTTTCTTTGCTATTCCTGATGACTTCATCAATAAATTGTATGAATCCTTGCCAAACCGCATGGATGCAGTCCTTCAAGCTCATGGAAGTCATACAAGATATTACATTTGGATCTCACAGCACCACTATTTAATTTGCTGACATATTTTTGTATTTGCAGTAAATTTGTTCAATTTCTGTATAGGCGACAAAACTTTTGTCTTGCCAAAATGTAACCTTTCTGTCTTGATTAAATGATAAATCTTTTTACAGTGAAACTAATTTATTTCAGTGCATTAAACATCATTTGGGAGGGTTTTAGCTTTTCATATGAGCTATTTCTAACACCAATTGATTAATTAAAAGTCAGGTTAATAGCAGGTGTTTCTACAAAATAGATATATATATATAAAATGTAATGCAAAATAATATAATGTAATGTAATGCAAAATTATATATTTGTCTTTCCTTTATTAATATCTTCCCTTTTTATTACTGATACAACATTTTTCATATATTGTCATATTTTTAGATCATATTTTTTTTATTAAAATGTTTTTATATTAAGTACATTAAGAATTTTTTTTATGTATGTACATTTTTAATCATCATGTAAAATTCCTATAAGCATACTTGTTTTTCATTAATAATTATTGATGTGGGTACAATTGTACAGTTTCTAAAAAGATGTTGTTTTTCCAGGTAGAGCATCAAAACCACAGCTCTCTATGGGTGAATCTGTTCACTGAACCAAATTTCACAAGAAATGCACTGTAAATCAGAAAGCAATTTTCTCACTTGAAAAGCTGTTCAACCAAAATGAAAAGGATGTTGTTTTGATGTGTTTTGAAAAATTCCACTGTTCTTAATAACATTCAAAAGTTATCCATGTTTATTTATGGAACACAGTTTAATAAAAATAAGTCAACAATTTTATTAGAATTCAACATTTATTTTAATATATCCATACACAGTATGTATAATGCTTTTCACGTCTGTGTCGTTACATAAACTAGAACCAAAAAAATAAAAAAATTAGGATAGTGGTGGTTCACCAGTTAAATCTCTGGGATACTAATCATGAGATTGAGGTTTCAAGTCCTAGCACCATCAATCTGCCCCTATTGGGTTCTTGAAGCAAGTCACTTAACCCTATCTGTCCCAGAGGCAATAAACCATGGCTGACCTTCATATTAACCTTCATCTTCATATTAAGTTCTGTCTGTTAAATATTATGTTGATAATAAAGCTCATTGACTTTTTTTAAATAAACATTTTTGCTAACATTTATTACAAAACTAGTAGCAAAACTGGAGCAAAAGTATAAATCCCCTGCATAAATATTAATCCAGAGACATATTTGAATCATTTATACAATTCAGGGTCCCTGAGAGTTTTCTCCTTTTACACACACAGTGAAAGTACCTTAACTCCAGGAACAGGAACATGCTATGGCTGTGGTCTTAGGACCGGTTCCCAATGAATATTATGCATTACAATATAGTAAGAAGAAAAATGTATTTAATTATTCTAACAAAAGTAACAAATACTTTTTGTCAATATGTTTCTATAATTTGGATTAAATTGTTCCTAGAATATCAAAATCGATCACTATGTGTCTACTAATTTTTTAATTAAAATCTATATATGTATATTAGATCTGGTCAGTAATCGTTCAAGCATCAGTCAGACGCACTCTTACGTTTGCATTTAGTGTTACTCTAGAGACAACTGTGTGTGAAAATCCCAGGAATTGAAGAATTTAATTTAAGAACTAAGAATTTCATTGTTTATTTATTCCTTAATGTAGTTTACTGTTTTTAACCAGGTTGTTCAACAAGATTCTGAAAGGTGAGAGGATGCCTGAGGAATGAAGAAGGAGTGTGCTGGTACCGATCTTTAAGAATAAGGGAGATGTGCAGCCCTGCAGTAACTACACGGGAATTAAGTTGATCAATCACACCATGAAGTTATGGAAAAGAGTAGTGGAAGCCAGGCTGAGAAAAAAGGTTGAGAAGAGCCTGGAGAGCTGGAGGTACGCGCTGGAGAGAAGGGGAATGAAAGTCAGTAGGAGTAAGACAGAGTACATGTGTGTGAATGAGAGGGAGGCAGTGGTGTGGTGTGGTTGCAGGGAGAAGAGGTGGAGAAGGTGAAGGAGTTCAGGTACTGAAGGGATCAACAGTGCAAAGTAATGGAGAGTGTGTTAGGGAAGTGAAGAAAAGAGTGCAGGCAGGGTGGAGTGGGTGGAGAAGAGTGACAGGAGTGATTTGTGATAGATCTGCAAGAGTGCAATGGAAAGTTTATAGGACTGTGGTGAGACCTGCGATGTTGTATGGTTTAGAGACAGTGGCATTGAGTAAAAGACAGGAGGTGGAGCTGGAGGTAGCAGAGCTGAAGATGTTAAGGTTTTCGTTGGGAGTGACGACGATGGACAGGATTAGAAATGAGTTTATTAGAGGGACAGCGCATGTAGGACGTTTTGGAGACAAGGTGAGGGAGGCGAGATTGAGATGGTTTGGACATGTGCAGAGGAGGGACATGGGGTATATCAGTAATAGAATGCTGAGGATAGAGCCACCAGGAAGGAGAAAATAAGGAAGACCAAGGAGGAGGTTTATGGATGATGGGTGAGGGAAGACATGCAGGTAGTGTGGCGACCCCTACTGGGAGAAGCCGAAAGAAGACGAAGAAGAAGTGGTTTACTGTTTAAATATTGCTATTTTTTTATTTATTTATCTCTTTATTTATTTGCAGGTCATTTTCTAAATGCAAACTGCTGATGATGAAACTGTAGGCATGACCAGATCGGATCTACGTCATAAAAAACGCACCCTTCCATCTTAAGCAGTATTTGGAAGCAGTGTGACGCATTGTGACGCATTGTTCTCGGTCCTACTTCTCTATTCTTTTTTAGTACAGTAGGATACAGTCACCTTTTTACCTTTGTGTGAGATTGGAGCTTGGAGGAAACTCTTACCAAAGAGTTGCCCTGAAACAGAAACACAAAGAACACAAGCTTACCCACCGAATGTGAACCCACCAAAATAAAAAAAAGATATACCTTTATTCGTCCCACAGTGGGGAAATTATTCTGTTGACAATGATGATGGACACCAAAGTGGTTTGCAGTTTACCAGTAAAATCGGTGAAGCAACCGAGGATTCGTCATTGATTTTCATTTTATATCACAAAAAACTAACCTGGAATTCGGTCAACAAAATTCAACGATGGAAAAATTCAATATTACATCATCTCCTGGTTTAATGGCCCTTACACCTGATTTCACCTGACTGAGGAGGTCCTAATAATCCAGGGGCATTTATATATTTAACATATGCCACCGAACGATATACAATTGACACATTTATGTATTACTATATTGATAATACAAATGAACAAATCAAATTTTATGTCACATACACTTTCATACAGAGTACAACGTGTAGTGACATGCTTTTTTACAACTGTCCAATACTGAAGAATGTACATGTAAATAGAAATAGAATATTAAAAGAATATTCTATCCTGATCTTCAGTGGTATATATACATTTTTATTTATATAATATATTTATGCAATAATAATGCATTGTACAATAATATTGTAGACATCCAAATGATGAAGGAACACATATGGAATTATGTAGTAAACAAAATTTGTTAAATAACTCAGAATATGTTTTATATTTCCGATTGTCCATTTGTAGCTCTATCTATTTTTAATTCCAGCTTGGCAAACTTATTGTATTCTTTCATGTGTTTCACAAGGTAGTCATCTGGAATTTCAGTTCACAGAAGAGTTCATTTGTGACATTTATTGTTTTCGTAAAGTGCTTTAGAGCATCAGCTGTCTTGTGCAGAGGAAAGAGTGAGCACAGAGTCAATGGTTCTATTAGTGCTACTAAACCTACTGTACAAATCCATATTATGGCAAGAAACACTCAGAAAGGATCTATCATTACTTTAATCAAGGGTGCCCCATGGTCTCTGCAGTGGTCAGTTCATCTGAGTCAGCTACCTTCCATGATATAAGTGGTGGGGTAAAATGTATCTGTAGCATATTAGTATTTACAGTGTCTAGTGCTTTGTCAATTATCCTTAAAAAAAAAAAGATACACTGTCGTGAATGTTTTACTTGTTTATGAAAAATGTGTAACGTTCATTGATTTGCCACTAAACTAAACGTTTTTTTCCCTGAAATTCTTTAATAATTAAAAAAAAATGTTTAATTAAGGCATTAAATAATGAGATATAGCCTTCACATCTTATCAGGTGTAATCATTTTGGGCCCAAAAGATCATTCATATAAGTCAAAATAAAAACTTCTTCAAGAAGGTCATTTTCCATAAAAAAAAATAAAAAAAAAACAGGTGAAGGACCACAAGGATCTTCACTCACTCTGCCTGAGGAGCCGGAAATGTCCCTTAAACAAGGGTGACCCATGGGCCCCGCAATGGCCAGTACATCTAAGTGAGCTACATTCCAGGATATAAGTATTTAGGTAAAATGTTAGTAGCATGTTAGTATATACATGTATGTGTCCAGTGCTTTATGTCATTTATTCTTCAACATTTAAGATAATTACCCACTGGCACAAAATTTACTAAATAAAAAAAAAGATTTTGACATAAAACTTTGTCATCAGTGTTTCACTTGTTTATTAGAACCGTGTAACTTTCATTACTATGACAATATTTGGATTGATCAGCTTTCCCGTGAGAAAATTGCTGTTTCATATCCAGTGCATTCTTGTGAAATTTGCTTCGCCAGTGGCTTTCATGCTTATACCTAAAAAAAACTGTACATCTGTTCAGAAACTGTATAAATAAGAGGATTAACCACATTCTAAACCTTTCGAAAATGAAATATGCATATGAGAATTTCACATGGCATCTGAAACCTGTAGAAACAGATGCATCAGGAAATTCTTGGTTAATGTAATGTGCTTAATGTAAAGGTTTTCAATCATCACATATAAGAATATCACATAGACTATTTTTCTTTTTACCATATTTTTAAAAATCTCGTAGATCATTAAATATGGTGGTGGCTATTAAAAATTATTGACCGTTTTTCTGTTAGAGGACATGGACATTTTATTAAGACACATTGCATCATGGACTCTATTAATGATTAATAGATATGAAATGAACACCTGAGAGTCTCTAACAGAAAGTGTTCAATGTCTGGATCTTCCAGCAGGACAATGATCCAAACCATACATTTAATACAACACAAAAACGATTGATTCTAGAAAAGGGAATAAATCTAGAAAAGAGCTGGAAAGATTTGATTCCATGTCAAACAGAACTCCAAAAGCGGGTTCATGATCTAATGAGAACTTCACCTTGCCGACTTGCTTCCGGGTTCAGCGTTCACCTTCACTAATAAACTGCAAACCACTTTAGTGTCCATCATCATCATCATCATCATCATCATTTCTGTGGGGTTTCACACCAGCTTTCTGTTTCTATTTCAGCACAACTTTTCCTTTTCCTCCGAGCTCCGGGGGGAATCACACACACAGGTAAAAAAAAAAAAGGTGACTGCATCCTACTGTACTAAATAGTATGGAAAAGTAGGACGCAGAACAAGGCATCACACTGCTTTCAAACACTGCTTAGTAAGGAAGGGTGCATTCCTTATGACGTACTCCGACTTGGACACGCCCACAATTTCATCATCAGCAATTTGCGTTTAGAAAATGACACGCAAATAAATAAATAAACAAATGAACAATAGTTATATTTTAGACTATAAACTTCATTAGTAAATAAATAACCTGAAATTATAAATTCTAATATTTACATAACTATATACATCACACACACACACACACACACACACACACACACACACACACACACACACACACACACACATCCTCAGGTATGCAGTACTGCATAGTTACAGCGGTATTTGATTTGATTAACCAGAAAGTGACGAGCCAAAAACTTTCCATTGTGTCCATTGTCACTTTCCACTTGTTCTCTATAAATTCTAAGCTGTGACAGAGCACAAGATGGTGAGAGTAAAGTGTAGAACACTTCACAGTACAGGAAAGTAAAGTGTGTAAACGGGAAATACAATGTCTCTAGGTTTGGTGCAGCTTTGGCTCATCTTGAGTCTGTGCAGTTTGAGCTCAGGATTGAACTGTCGATGGATCAGTCTTAAATTCAAGCAGCACCACGGAACCAGTTTAACACTGCTTAGAGAAATGGTGAGATCTATCTATCTATCTATCTATCTATCTATCTATCTATCTATCTATC
>JAAIIK010000173.1:1913532-1924973 GCA_014706435.1 Silurus glanis
ATCTATCTATCTATCTATCTATCTATCTATCTATCTATCTATCTATCTATCTATCTATCTATCTATCTATCTATCTATCAGGTGGATATTTTGTTGGCTGCTACATCAATGCACGGTATTTGTGTAAAATGTGGAGTAACATTGGACTCCTTTGTGGTTTTGTTCCTACAGGGAGAGGAAAACAGCGTTAGCTCCATCCCGGATAACTGGCATCACTGGTTCTTGAACCACAGCTATTCTCAGGTATTAATGACGCTGTTCACACACAGAAATTGTTGTTCTGCTCCTGTAATACTGTATGTACTTTTCCTTCATCTTCATCTCCATCCTTTTTTTTCATCAGCCAGAGAAACAGATCTGGTTCATAGTTCAGACTCTGGACGAAGTCTCTCGTTTATTGGAAGAGTCCGAGTCTGTCTCCTGGAACGAGGACAAACTGGACACCTTCTTACATATGCTGGATCTGCAGGCTAACGGACTACGCTCATGTGTGAGTGCTGCTTTTCTCAGGGATTAATTAAAATCTATCCATCGGGTATGAAATGAATGGTTTGGCTTGTAGCTCATAAAACACACATAGAATCAAAATTCAGTTCAAATCAATTCAGTTATTTTTTTCCACCTAAAACTGAATCTGTGTGATACACGATGCTTTTGAATCTGATGTATTTTTTTCTAAAACCCTGGATTTTTTAACAGCTCGAGCACAGGATGAAAAAGAGCAAAAGATTGCCCTTATACTTCAAACGACTACGAGATCTCAGCAAGAACAACAAGGTCAGCAATCATCTCCACATCCCTTCTTCACACACATGCTGACAGAAGCAGAAAGATGTTTCATGTTGTGTTGATCCTCGATATGGCAGACATGCTAAAATATTGGGGTTTTAATTTTACAGCAGGAGAAGAATGAGGCCTGGGAGACGATCAGAAAAGAGCTGCTTCAACTCTTTGGAATATTCGACTTTTTCCCCGCTGTCTCTGGTACTCGTGTTGCAAACCACAAGCAGCAATCAGTTAAAGTTGTCCAGTGATGACCATAGAGAAAAGCTGCTGGCTGTTTTGAAAGACTCAAAATCAGAAACTGCTCAGCTTTTGCTTGAATTGGATTTTCCTGCACTTGTCGATCACTTTGGATCAAAATGCACTCAAATTATAAATCTGTGATTATGCTTTAGTTTTTTATTTACTTTTGACTGTTGCTTTCAATATATTTGTTTATTTATTTATAGATTTATTTATATTCCTGCATCTGATTTACAAAAATGCAATTCTTGAAAATGTGTAAAAGACGTGATATAAATATTGTGACACTTCCCCTGCTAGTGACAATAACAATTTATTCTATTACAATTTTAACTTTTACATGAAGTTTACTTTTACTATTTATTTAATGGTGTTATTCATTAATTTAATGATTTTTTATTATTTATTTTAAAATTATCATAATGTTTTGATTATGTGTAAGTATTTTTATTTACTTTGGAATGTTGATTTTAAAGTATTTGTGCATTTATTTATTTTAAGAGATTTATTTATATTCCTGCACCTGAGATACAAAAATACAATTCTTGAAAATGTGTACAAAAAACGTGATAAAAAATTGCCCTGCTGTTGATAATAAAAATTAATTTGAAACACCAAAATCCCTGTTACATTTTATTCATGTATCAGTAAATATTGCATTTTATAATGATACATCTGGGAATAGAGCAAAATCTAATAGACTTCTTAATAGACATCATCATCATTATAAACTATTTTCTATTGCTACAATCATTTCTACGACTGCAACTTTAAGCATAAGGGAGATGTGCAGACCTGCAGTAACTACAGGGGAATTAAGTTGATCAGTCACACCATGAAGTTATGGGAAAAAGTAGTGGAAGCCAGGCTGAGAGAAGAGGTGACCATCTGTGAGCAGCAGTATGGTTTTATGCCGAAGAAGAGCACCACAGATGCCTTATTTGCTTTGAGAATGTTGATGGAGAAGTATAGAGAAGGACAGAAGGAGTTGCATTGTGTGTTTGTGGATTTAGAGAAAGCGTACGACAGAGTGCCAAGAGAGGAGTTGTGGTATTGTATGAGGATGTCAGGTGTGTCAGAGAAGTATGTGAGGGTGGTGCAGGACATGTATGAGGACAGTGTGACAGCAGTGAAGTGTGCAGTAGGAATGACAGACTGGTTCAAGGTGGAGGTTGGACTGCATCAAGGATCGGCTCTGAGCCCTTTCCCGTTTGCAGTGGTGATGGACAGGTTGACGGAAGAGGTCAGACAGGAGTCTCCCTGGACTATGATGTTTGCGGATGATATTGTGATTTGTGGAGTGGTGCGGTAGCAGGGAGAAGAGGTGGTGAAGGTGGAGGAGTTCAGGTACCTGGGGTCAAAAGTGCAAAGTAATGTAGAGTGTGTTAGAGAAGTGAAGAAAAGAGTGCAGGCAGGGTGGAGTGGGTGGAGAAGAGTGGCATGAGTGATTTGTGATAGTAGAGTATCTGCAAGAATGAAAGGGAAGGTTTATAGGACTGTGGTGAGACCTGCGATGTTGTATGGATTAGAGACAGTGGCATTGAGTAGAAGACAGGAGGTGGAGCTGGAGGTAGCAGAGCTGAAGATGTTAAGGTTTTCGTTGGGAGTGATGAGGATGGACAAGATTAGAAATGAGTTTATTAGAGGGACAGCGCATGTAGGATGTTTTGGAGACAAGGTGAGGGAGGCGGGATTGAGATGGTTTGGACATGTGCAGAGGAGGGACATGAATTATATTGGTAGAAGAATGCTGAGGATGGAGCCACCAGGTAGGAGGAAAAGAGGAAGGCCAAGGAGGAGGTTCATGGATGTGGTGAGGGAAGACATGCAGGTAGTTGGGTTGAAAGAGGCAGATGTAGAGGACAGGGGGGTATGGAGACAGATGATCCGCTGTGGCGACCCCTAATGGGAGAAGCTGAAAGAAGAAGAAGAAGATTTCTACAACTGCACTGTCCATTTAGGATCACTTGTGAATAGCGTCGTCTTTGTCGCTTTGATTGAATTGCGAATGCTTTGGCACATTCATTTAATTGATTGTGTACAAGTGTCTGCTGTTTCCGACATTATCAGTTGTTTATGTCATTTTAATCAAAATAAATTATACTGGTTTCACTTGAATGGTTTCAACCCTCAAAACATCTCGGCATCAATTTATTGCATAAGTCGTTGACTGCAAAATGGTTAAACCAGTTGTCATCATCCGTCATCTAAAATTTCTATAAAACTTATTTTTTTTGTGTAAATGTGTTGAATTACTGAATTGTGCAGATGAATCTTGAATGTCACTAATGAAGGCGAGTGAACGGCATCAGATCAACCAATAATCAACCAGTTCTCTAAAACAGGTCGAAGGTGAATCTTGTGAACCTTCAGTTGGAGAGTGAATACAAACAGAGCAAAACACTGAATGAAGAATTATAAAAATGGATGAACAACTAAGAAACAAACAAACACTTGTATAATACAGTAATATTGTAAATCCTGTTTGGTCTCTTGTAATCAACATAAATCAAATATCCAATCAAATAAATGAATTTGTGCTGCTGAAAGTCATAGAAGCCAAACAGAAGTCAAATATTCTGCATTTTTAGAGACTGTGATCCAAACCATAGTTTATATCAAGAAATCCTGAAACTGCATCATCATACTGACAACATGACTTAACATTTTGATGATTTTGATGTAGAGGACAGGGGAGTTTTGATGTAGAAAGAAGAAGAAGAAGAAGAAGAAGAAGAAGAAGAAGAAGAAGAAGTTTGTAAAGGGACTTTTCATTCTGATGGAAATGAGATGCTCATTGACATACTTACTTTTGAGGGCTGAACTGATGATTTTAAGAAAAGTTCAGGCTTTTGCAAGAAATAAATGTTTTGTGCTGTTGGTACAAAGTGTTTCGAGAAATGCATTTACTGGTTTGCAAATATGAATGATCATTCGAGAAACGCTCCAAAGCAACTGAGAAAAAGTGTAACCATGCACAATATGTGTGTGTGTGTGTGTGTGCGCGCGCGCGCGCAACTGTGGGCTGTTCTGCGATTGCGCAACAGGACCGCTAGTCAACAGGAAGCGCGTGATCGTTCCCATGATGCCTCGGCACAGGTCTCAGCTGAGCCGCGGACACATTCCGGCGGACTCGTGCTGGCGGTGTTAGCGCTCTGCTCGGCGTCTCGACACCACCGGAGGCGATGAAATCCTCCTCAAGCACGGTAAGGGGCGAGTTTCATAGCGGAACACGACGCTCGGCGTGCACCCTGTCGGCGTGGACACGACCGCTTAGACTAGAACCGGGCAACAGGCGGATTTATACACTCCATTTATACACTCCAGGATACTGTCTTTATACTGTCTTTACACTTGGAGCGCTTTGGTGATCTCGTGTTCTGTAAGTTTCTAAGAGCACGTTATGGAGTCGGTGCAGTAGCCAGAACATTCTCAAACTGTTTCTCACACCTCATACTCATGATTAGTCAGGACATCCGTCACTCGGGTCACTTCTCTTAATTTTTTGGTTTGAGGAAGGATTATAATTCTGCCATTATTTCTGCATCTTGTTGCACAGCATTGTTTTTTTTCCGCATCCGTGTTTCCCCTTATGCTCTTTCCGGCCTCCTGATTGGTTAACTGATCTGTAGGCGTAATCTCTTAACCAATCCCAAAGCAGGAGGCGGGACATTTCCCGTCCAATCCTAGCACGAGAAATAGCCACATGGGTGAAACGATCTACTTGAATTTTACAACAAAGTCGAATAAGTCAATTTGATTCCTTTGACATTTTGATATAAAACACCAAATCCATTTCGCTCCTATAATTATGAACAAAAATGAACAAATGAATGAACAAATGAATCCCTTTAAGAGCATTTCAGAATCAGTTTTATTGGCCAGGTGTGTTGACACACACAAGGAATTTGGTTCCAGCTGTTAGTGACTCTCAAAGTACAGACATAAATAAAAACTATACATTCAGCTTAGACTATACAAGACAATACAGACAATGTGAGACAATATAGACAGTATGAGTATTAAATAGGGATACAGATTATATGACGGATCAGTAATGTATATAAAGTGTGAGTGCATGATAGTGCAAATGACAGTATTGTGCGTCAGGTATGATAGTTTACTATAGAACTTTGTACAATATATTGTTCATGTAGATCATTTTGATCTAAAGTGATCGACAAATGCTGAAAAAATCCGATTCAAGAAAAAGATGAGAATTTTTTTTATTTCGAACCCATCAAAAGGATAGGAAGACTCAAAAAACCAAAACAAAGATTTGTTCATTTTGATGAACGAGGGTCAAAGAAGAGTCACTAAAATGATCCGATCTTCCTAGTTTAGTGACTCGGTTCTTTAATAGATAGAAACATGCATGAATAGGTATATTGAGAGATAGAAACATGCAAGGATGGATGGATGGTCTTGTAGAAGAATTTATGTAAATTGGTGGTGATTCGAATGCACTTCTACTCTGCAGTGGAGGTAGCTCTTGGTCTTCTTTTCTCTGGTTTAATTGTAACTTTTGATGGTTTTGGCTACGTGGACTTACATTTAAGTTTCTTGAATATTTTTTTTTCCGGATTGACTGACCCTTATTTTCTATTCATGTAAGGAAGTGACCTCTTAGACGTTCCTGTTCCTTGGACGTTTCTGGTTAGCGCAACGTGCACACTAAAAAAACATTAGCGGGACATGGCTTATACACAATGATATTGCAACAGTTTATTTGTTCTTCTTTATTCTTTTAGTGACTCTGTTCTTTAAATCTCATTCGTTAAAAAGGAGAAATCTTTCATTTTAAGTAATTTAGTTCATTTCCTTCTTTTGAAATTGTGATAGGAACAAAATGGATTTGTGTTTTATATGTTTTTGACCAAAGCAACACTTCTGGTCCTGGGTTCAAATCCCAGCTGCCACTGCTGGGCCCTTAAGAAGGGCCTTTAGCCCACAATTGCTCAGCTGTTTGTCTGATATAACTGGGCGTAAATGCATACGTTTGAAGTTGAACTTGAGTTGAGGAAACATTCAGGAATTCCTGCTGATGAATCAACCCGTACTTCCTTTTGCACAATAACTCATCCCCATGATTCCATTCATTCCATATGTGATCAGTCCAAGTGCAAAGATTTAACATTGTTCATTTCTGTCCCTGCAGTGTGTCAGATAGGAGTAAGAAGACCTTGAGAGGAGACATGCTCGCTACACAGCTAACTGACTCTGTTCCCGAGGCTGAAAACGCCAAACAGGTTTGACATATAGTTATACCGCTGCTTGTTTAATTACCGACAGTGATCCTCAGTATCAACTTTGGTCTAGTGACATGCTGGGGCATTGCTTCAGGAGGCCAAAGGTTCGTCTTGGTATGACAGGAGATAAGAATTCCACTTGTCTGCGGATGTCCGCTTGAATTGTACTGTTTGCAAGATACCGTTTTACAAGTCAGTGGTATTTGGTGAAGAGGCTGGATTCTGTAAAGCTGCTTTGGGACAGGGTCTGGTGTTAAAGACGCTATATAAAATAAATGAACTGAATAAATGTTATTACACACACATTGTTCCAGGGCTGCAAATAGCGATCATTTTAATAAATTATTTAGATTAATCGATTAATAAGATATAAAATAAAAATGTTGAATTAGATGTTTTGCTTATTATAACTATATACAACTGCAATCAAAACTATTTATGCATAAAAGTGTTCTTTAAAAGAAAGCAAAACGCCACGTATTGAGTTTTAAATGTATCTTTAATTTAGACATTTTAAAACATATTGTGGCTCCTTGTTGAGGAGTGCAACTGGTGGGTTGTTTCTTTCTGTAAAACAAAACCAAAAAACAGCATTTGAGTATGCATGGTGAAGCAAACTTTGCAAGCATTATTTGTAATAATTGCAGATGGCAAGTTGACAAGAATGCCTAAAATAATATTATTAAATATAATACAACATTGTATTGGGTTTTGTTGCAAGAAATACACAGACGTTTTGTTCAGTTGTGAAGATGTAAGCATCTAGAATATATATTTAATTTAATTTAGTATCATATTTAAAAGATGCATGCATACAATGAATATTAAATGCAAGCATTTGAATGTAGTAAAGTATCTAAAAAAGAGAATGGAGCCTAGAAACGCAGTAAACTAACAGGCTTGATTTAAAAAAAAAAAAAGATATGCATTGGTGTACAAATGCATAAGCATTCGCTGAAAACCGCAACATAGACTACAAATGGAATCGTTTACTTCTGCTGTTATTTGCTGCTTCCAGATTTAGTGTTTGTTCGCACCGTTATAATTGAATCATCACTACGTCGCGATCGAGGTGATTATGCGGTTTAAACGCTGCATCTCATCTCTCTACACTCTCACAGTAACTCCCACACAGACTCTACATTATTTATAACCTTAAATTTCCCTCCATATAATTGACTACAATTTATTCAGCAATGTATTTTATTATTAGCATAGACATACAGAATTACCCCGGTTACCATAGCAACGACTCAAACAAAACGTTTTTGACTTGCTCAAATCTCACCAAACACAAGATGAACATCATCCACGTATGAAGAAATGTTCCAGACCTTCCGCTGAGGAAGTAATTGTAGTCATCCAGACTGTGATGACTTTACGGCTTCTCACGTGGTTTCCCTCTCGGTCTCAACCAGATAAAACACATCTGGATACGGCACTTCAGGTAAAAGTGTAATGTTCGGAGTTAAAAGTTGTCGCCTCAATGTTTGCTTTAAGGAGTCCGTTAATTCTATGTTATCCTCTATTATTTATTTATTTATTTTTATTATTTTTTTTTTTTAGCTTTAATTAAAAATCTTAAGTTCTCTTTTTAGCTCGACTTAAAAAGTTTAAGTTCAATTCTATAGCACTTTTGTTTTTTTACAATGGACATTGTCTCAAAGCAGCTTTACAGAACGTAAGAATTATATACTTTTTTTTTTTTTTTTTTTTTTTTTTTTTTTTAATATAAGTGAATTATGTGTATTTATCCCTGATGAGCAGCCTGGGGTGACTGTGGCAAGGAAAAACTCCCTTAGGTGGTATGAGGAAGAAACCTTGAAAGAAACCAGACTCAAATGGGAAACCCATCCTCATTTGGGTGACATCAAGAGTGCGATTATAAATCTTAAAAAAGTTATGTTAGTCATTTTGGTTTGACATTAGTGACGGGTCGCTCATGAACTAGTGATGGAAAGATCGGACCATTTTATTGACTCATCAAAATGATAGAATCTTTTTTTGAGTTGTATAATTAATTTGATCAAAAATACAATAAAATGATACATTTTCAGTGAGCAGATCCCCAATACGTACTTTGACTATAGTCCCAGTATAAAAAAAAAAATGATTTATTATAATTTTATCGTATTATTATTTACTCTTTTTAATAAGCCTTGCTGTCACTTCTAATCAGACCTCATACTAGATCTAGCCAACGTTTTGTAGGACTTTACAATTGTGACTGAAACCAGAGGATGAACTAATTCGATTTTGGAACTGATCCAAGCTGGGTCATAATCACAGCGATGGGAAAATGTCTGAAATAGACCTTTCATGGCTTTCTTTGAGTTCAATGTAAAATGTAATGGTAGTTATGGAATGCACATTTATAACAATGACTAGATTTTTTTTTTTTTTTTTTTTTTTTTTGTCCATGGGAAAATATTTCCATCTTCACACATACTTTACAAGTTTGTAGCAAAGATTGTAACAAGCTGTCGGATTAGTTGAGGCATGTGATTTGTGAGATCGTTGTCTGTGGCGCTGTCACCAGGACTGGTCAAGTGATTGTTTTGCTTATTTAGACCCGTATGGCAGTTTTGGTTTGTTTAATGGTTAAGCCTAGACTACATTTTTGTGCTATTATTAGCTTTTTATGTTTAGTCTAACAGAACCATGTGGGTGAAGTGTGAACTAATTGTAATATTGTGCTCATTTTCTCGCAAGATAGGAAACTAAAAGAAAACAATGCAACACATTATTGAACTAAATGCTATTCAGGTGAATTACACTATTAATAATGTGGATAAACAGTGACACATTGGTGGCAACACTCATAATAAATCATTTCAGAATCTATTCAGCTTTTAACCACAGCTCCCTGTCTTCAAACCAGGTAAACATATTGATAACACAGTTTCTATCTTCTTCCATTTCTCTATGCACAAACAGTAAAAAGTTTTGTATAATAGTAAAAAAAAAGTTTTATTTATCTTACTTTTTTTTTTTTTAGAAACATCTCATATTTATGATAAACTTAAAACGCCTGACTAGACTTGTTCGTGGGAGAGTGTGTCAACACTGTTTGTGAGTGTGACTCATTTTCCTTTTTTTGCTCCGGTGCTTGGTTCAATATTTTTCCGCTTCTAATTGATAAGCATTTTAAAATGAGAGTCTATGCTAAGAGCAGTTTTTTCAACTGTGTACCTTTTCTCCCATTTCTGCTGGAGATAACGCCACGTTTCAACGTGCTGACATTTCTACACTACCCTGCCCAACGCTCCACTCTAAAGTTATGCCGCTAAGTAATGTGTAGACAGTCACCTGATATCAGGTGACATTCCGGCCTGTCACTGTTGTTCACGTTCATGCGTTATGGCCTTGACTGATAATTGCTTCCGCCCTGCTTCTCACTGAACCAAAACGGTTTCAGGCAGAATGGACAGTTTTATCTGTGTGAGGACCGATAAAACAGCTTGTCGTATCACACGATCATGTAACAATGGCAGGAAAAATAAAGCAGCTGTTGCTGCATGTTTAAGTATGAAAATCATTTATTGACTTGCGAAAAATTGAAAAACATTTTTCTTTTTTTTTGATTACACTAGCATAGTATATTAGATTTTTATGAGCTAGATTCCAAGTAAAGAAATTGGAAATAAAGCTGAAAATAAAAGTTTTAAATAAAAAGAGATAATATCAAGGAATGTATAGAAATAAAATTATATTCAAATGTAGATATAATGGATTTTATTCTGGGAAGAAAGTAGCGGTGTAATGGTACACACAAGGTACGGTTCAGTACGTACCTCGGATTTTAAGTCATGGTTTGGATCAATTTCGGTATAGTTGGAGGAAGAAATGCAAAATATAAAATTTGTTAATGTTGTTTATTATTATTAACATTTGTGAACAACATTTACTGAAACATTTTGAAACATTTTGAAAATAGAATGCCTGCTTGGTTGAAATGAAAATTAAATGTATAAAAATAAAATAGAATAAATAAATTATTCAATATACTTCTTTAGTATATATGATTCAATTGAGTTATTAAGTAGGCACAAATTAAATAAGATTTAATAAATGGAAACATGTAATTCTATTTTACATTTGTTAGACCTTATTGGGGGGGGGGGGGGTTTACGATATTTTCTAAATATATATTCTACATATTTTAGCATACTTTAACAAAGGTCTGCATTTAAGAACACACGATAGTTAATTATTGATTAATTCAATTTATTTATTTCTAAATTAATTCATTTCTTCCATCCTTCATTCATTCATTCACTCCCTCGTTATGCATAATTGTCAGGAATTTCACCTTTTAAGAGCTGTACTGCAAAATGCAAAAGAATCCATTTTTGCTAGACTACCATAAAAACATTGGCGATGACAGGAAGTAGCAGTGATTTCCCGCATGTGCAGTACAAATCTTGTAGCCACAAACCGAGTAGCCACAGTGACAAAGTGCGATTTGAAGACTAAACACACTTGCAGTCCGCCACTTAACATGTTCATGGGGGAACTTATTTTTACTTAAATTAATTTGTAAGATTTTTTGTGAATCCTTTGGCTAATAATCCTTGACCCATGTCCTTCTCTGCAGTGGATTAAGGAGAAAATAGCGCAAACACTGAAGACATTGCAGAGGTGCTACGTGACCACAGACTCACTGGTGACCAGTGAGGAATCTGAGGCCAACCAGCTCTGCTGTGCTCTGGAAGCCATCTTCATCCACGGCCTCCGGAGTAAATTCATCCGCACAGAAGGAGCAGGAGCACGTAACCGCAAAGCAGGCCCACTTCCTCAGCCCGTCTTCTGGAACCTACTTAAAGCCATCACTCACAGGTATGTCATACACATGCTTCTATGGATCTTGAGTGTAATATTGTGCTCATGTGCATGTGCATGTGTTCGAAAGTAAACACCAAAGTAAAATGTGCATTGTAAGCATAAATCTATTTAGCTTTTAACCACAACTCCCTGTCCAGGTAAACATATTGATAACATAGTTCCTATCTTCTTCCATTTCTCTATGCACAAACAGTAAAAAGTTTTGTATAATAGCAAAAAAATATTAGTTTGATTTATCTTAAAGTTTTTTAGAACCATCTCATATTTATGATAAACTTAAAAGCCTGATGCATTTAGTAAGATTAGTGCATTTTCCGGCTT
>JAAIIK010000173.1:1927666-1941654 GCA_014706435.1 Silurus glanis
TGTGTGTGTGTGTGTGTGTGTGTGTGTGTGTGTGTGTGTGTGTGTGTAGTGTTGTGCTAGTTACTAAAAAATAGTAACTAGTTACAGTTACTCGTTACTTCATTCAAAAAGTGACTCAGTTACTTTGTTGATTACTTACACCAAAAAGTAATGCGTTACTGTTAAAAGTAACTTTTTAGTTACTTTTTTAAAGAACGTTCTTTAATGTTCCCATTAATGCCCTTTTATGCGTTATGGTCTACACAAACACAAAACTGACTTAAACACAAAGGAATTAATTTTTTTAAACACTATTTTATTTAAGTCAGACCAGCACAAACTTTATATATCACAAGGATTTCTGAAATAAATAACAAAACAAGCTGAATAATATATTCACAATCAAAAACTAAAGTGGCTTCTGCATCATAAAAGCTGTTGTGTTGAGCTCTTAAAAATGTTCCTTTCACAGCTGAAGTATTAAAACTATCAACAATGTAGAACAGAACACCGGGTTAGATCCTAGCTTCGTCCAGGCATGGAGTTTCTGGAGGAGCTTCGACAGATTGGAGTTGCTGTTTATCGCAGTAGATATGAGCTTCGAACCAGAAAGACACAACTTACATTTGACTTAAAAGTTTTTGTGTT
Organism: Silurus glanis; assembly: GCA_014706435.1. Lineage (NCBI taxonomy): Eukaryota > Metazoa > Chordata > Actinopteri > Siluriformes > Siluridae > Silurus > Silurus glanis. The sequence goes on from JAAIIK010000173.1 coordinate 1,928,294, forward strand.
TATACTCAACTAAAGTGAAATAATGAGCATATTTCCACTTTGAGAAACTCGTCTTGCTCTCGCCTCGACTCGCCATTACTGCCGCACAGACCTGAATAAACGGAGACACGCCCACAGTGCGTCTTCTTCGTGTTTACAGTGGTTCATCCACCAATCCTACAATGCGTCTCTGCTGTAAACAGGTTAGACTGTAGGATACACTTCAGCCCAAATTCATTCATTTAAAAAAGTAACGGGTAACGCACCACACGGTAACGGTAACGGAGTTACTTTATTTTTTAAAAGTAACGCGTTACAGTATTAGTTACTGTCAAAAGTAACTGCGTTACAGTAACGCGTTACTGCCCAACACTGTGTGTGTGTGTGTGTGTGTGTGTGTGTGTGTGTGTGTGTGTGTGTGGATGGATGGATGGATGGATGGATGGATGGATGGATAGATAGATATAGATTGTAGTATATATTTACTGTCATCTAAAAATAACTGAACTTCGAGCCATTTTCAATATAGCTGGCAACAAATGTGGGTACACCCTAAGTGATAACAGCTGTACGATGCTTAGCCATGCAAATCCTATTCATGTTCATATTTTGGTCTGCGTGACAGGACCATACAAACTTGTGTATCTTGTATTAGAGCAGTTTTTTGGTGCTTTGAGTACAATTCTCTCATACTGACCACTGAATGTTCACCATGGCACCTCATAGATAAGATTCTCTGACGACTTGAGAATTAGAATTGCTGCTCTCCACAAAGATGGCCTAGGAGGTCGCTAACACCCTGAAAATGAGTTACAATGCAGAGGTCAGACAAAGGTTTTCCAAGATGCGTTCTACTCGGAACAGACGCAAGGGTCGATGAAAGAAATTGATTCCTCGTGCTGTGCATCAGGTGCAGAAGCGTTAGGGGTTGCAGAAGCGGAATGCCCGTTTGTCAGTGCTCAGACAATACACAGTGTCCGGGTCAATGTTTTGTAACCTGTTCACTTAAGGTGTACTCACTTTTGTTGCCAGCTTTTTTTTTTTTTTTTTTTTGACAATAACGGCTGTATGCTGAGTTATTTCCAGAGGACAGTAAAATTTGTACTGCTACACATTGTACAAGCTGCACATTGACTCCTAAAATATATCCACTTTTTTTTTCTATCGCATTGTCCCTTGAGAAGATATACTAAAAGGGTTGCTGAAATGTGAGGGGTTTACTAACTTTTGTGTGTGTGTGTGTGTGTGTGTGTGTGTGTGTGTGTGTGTGTGTGTGTGTGTGTGTGTGTGTGTGTGTGTACATATATATAATTATTTCATCATAACAAATGTCTGCATTTAAGAAACCAGATAATTATTTACTTATTCAGTTTATTTATCATTTGTCCTGTGGGTTTTAAATAATTTCATCATTTATTTATTCGTTAATTCATTTATTCACTCCCTCGATATGCACAATTGTCATGATTTTTTTTCTTTTAATCGGAAGCTGTACATATAAAAGAATCCATATCGCTAGGCTGCCGTAAAAACATGATGACAGAAATTGACAGCGAATTTGCCACTTTCTGTAGTATAAATCATATTTCCGACTACTAAGTGTCAGTGTCAGTCTGACACTTAATATGTTCGAACTTGGATTATAACTGTTTTGCTGATTAAACAAGGACAAAAGCTCTGTACTGAAAGTCGTGTATCACAAAAATTTGGTATGAATATGTGTACCACGGTGTACACCCCTGGTGTATATAAAAATGTACATTTAGTTTTTATGTTTAGTGAAAATGTTGCTAATTTGTCCGGTGTTTGATAATTGCATGTTGTAGAGTATCATCATGTTTCTAATCTTTTTTACACATTTAAATTTTTTCGCTTTTGTATTCTCAAACGTTCATGTGTTGAACTTGGCCTTTGTGCCGCCACTAATTTCTACACCATAGAAACAGGAAGTGGATGACAACAACAACAAAAATTCTAAATCCTGGGCTGAACTTAAACCAGTTAAATATGTTAACGAAAGTGCAACATAATTAAAGAAATTGTAAGGATTATTTAGTTAAATATTTTATTTATTTTTTATATATTAATTATTTAATAATATTCTTTTGTTGCTAATTAACGATATTGCTGGTTGTTTTTTTTAAAACAGAATTGCTAATAATTCAGAATTTGGTAAAAAAAACAACATAGAAATAAAAACTGCACAGAGTATTACTGACACTGTGGAACAAAATGTCACACTGAGATGGACAAGTAGGAACTGCTTCCACTAATGAGAATGCAAATGCGGTGTGACTTCCTCTGTGTGACTTTAATCATGTGTCTGAGTAGGGAAGTGGTTCAGGCTCAGACTTGGACTCATACACATTTTTCTAGCTGTCTGTAACCACTTTTAGCAGCATTAGGAATAGATGAGACAGGGAGTGTCTGTGCTCGTGTTAGGACAAACCTCACGATAAGCACAATTTGGGGAACTGAAAAACACATGTACCTCTCTCAGACCAGTGATTTGTGTTATATGGTGGTATAGTGTATTGATGATGTTTCCTGTTGTCAGGCTTCTATTTAAACTCTGGCCTCCTCTGCTCTTCCTGTTAACTTTATTGTTGGAGGTTTAACAAATCATTTTGTTCATTATAGTGACTGCTGCAAAGCTGCTCAGAAAAAAAATGCAGTTATCTATACTGAGTAGATATCTTGTAAAGTATGCTGATGATACTACTTTAATGAGCCTTTTACATAATGGGGAGGAAGAATATGGGATGGAAGGGAGGCATGAACCGGTGTAAGAAAGAAGCTTAAATAGAGAATGTATTTCTTAAGGAAATGATTTTTTGATATATTATGGAATTTTATGGCATTTTGCAACTTGGTTTGCTGATACGGAAATGTTTTTGAAGCTCAGAGCAGGTCACTGGGGCAGGTGGTAACAATAGCAAGTTAGAAAGTAGAGTAGAAACTGTGTGTGTTTGCGTGTGTGTTTGTGTTTGTGTGTATACATTATATACTTTTGAAAAGCCATTAGAAACGTATTAGTGTGAACATGGCCTTAAAGGTGGTAGTTTGGATGGAATACAGACGTGGAGCACTGCATATGTTTGGAATTTGAGATTCAAAGCAACTCGTTTACTTGCAAATATTGTGTCTATACCTTTTAAGGCTAGTTGCTCTGGCGTTTAAAAAATACTATACGTACAGAACTCCAGGATAACCCAATTTGTTAAAAACTCTTGTTCACTTTGTCTTAGGCTTATCCAACCCGTTTCGAGGCCTTCTAAAGCTGGGCCAGCTGGAGCGGCGTGGTCCCATGGGTCTGTGGCGTACATGCTACTGCGAGTTGTCGCCGTTTGAGCTGCGCCTGTACTCTGACGACGAAGAACGAAATATCTGCGAAAATCGCTCACTTCTGCGCTGCGAGGACGTGCACCTGGGCTCAGAGGGCCGCTTCCATCTGGAATTCTCCGGGAAGAGGCTCCAGCTGCGGGCGTCCTGCACGGCGGAGGCTGAGGACTGGGTGGATCGCATTTTCGAGGCTGTGAGCAACGTGCGGCACCAACCGCAGGACGATTGGGATGACCTCTCGCCTTCCGTCATGCCCGTCTCGGTACCCCCTGAGCCAGCTAACCTGCCCGAGACGGACTGGAGCAGGCCGTGTGAGCCGGAACCAGATGCCATAAAGGAGGCTGTGGTGCTCTTGAGCTGGGAGGTCCAAGGCTGGCGTTTGATGGTGCTTTCTCTCTCACTGGAGGCTCTTCAAGGTTTTTTAGTGCAAAATGACTGCAAGACGCGTCTTTTTACATATGCAATCGATGCCGTGAGAGATGTGGTGCCTGCTGTGGCACTCGGTGGCCCCGCCTTCTTTAAGGTAATCTTGGCATTTTGACCATGCAAACAAGTTTGAACTCACACGGCTTCTTTTTAGGCTAATTTTGAGCGCTTTTTTTTTTAAGATTTTGACAGCGAAAGAGACACTAACAGCAAAGGCGGAGAATGGCGAGGAGGCACGTATCTGGAGGAGTCTCATCCGTAAGACGCTGGATTCCTACCTGGACGAGGAGAATGAGACTGGAGGTGAAATGTCATCCCTTAATGGAGGCAACGTCCACAGACTTGTTCATCACAGGCTGAAAGGGGATGCTGTTCTACTGCCCTATCTGACAGTGGTCCCTAAAGAAAAAGGGCTAAATTCACAGAACTTTAAATGTGCAGGTAAGAAAATGACTCCAGAAAGCCAGTCTCATGATGTAGTTTGCATATGGCTGCCTTCATAGCATTTTAGGCAGCTTTGTGGTGGAACATTTATGCTAGTTTAATTTTGTGATGACACTGCTTAACCTAACAAAAATACTTTTACTTTTGGTTTAAGTGTTTCTGCTGAAAATCTCAAACTGGGAAGGAGCTCTTTAGTTGGCTATATGTTTGTATGTTTGCAGATAGACAGATTTCTGATAATGTGATCTCTGTATATGTGTTTGTGTGTGTGCTCACATCTCTAGGCTGTTTTAGGCAGATTGGTGTATCCTTGGGACGAGCTAGGCTATGCGAGTTCTCAGCTCAATACTACTGTGATACCTGTCACCAAGGTGACACCACCATCATTCCCTCTCGCATGGTGCACAACTGGGATCTCGCGGCACGTGAGGTAATCGCTGTTGCTATGCTTTAACACTTCTTCTTCTTTCGGTTGCTCACATTAGAGGTCACCACAGCAGATCATCTGTCTCCATATGCTATATCTGCCTCTTTCAAACCAACTATCTTTTTCACTCATATTGAATGTCCACCCTCTTCCCTCATATTGAATGTCCATCCTTGTTCCCTCAAATTGAATGCCCATCTTAGTTACTCATAATGAATGTCCGTTCTCGTCCCTCATATGCTTTAAGACAATACTATTATTATTATTATTATTATTATTATTAATAAACTTTTTGTTTCACTGTTTCTGTGTGTGTGTGTGTGTGTGTGTGTGTGTGTGTGTGTGTGCGTGCGCGCGTGTGTGTGCGCGTGTGCGTGCTTGCAGGTCTCCAGGCAGGCCATGAAGCTGCTGGCTGAAATTGAGCAGGAGCCCTTGCTAAATCTCGACCTCTTAAACCCCAACCTGTTTGATCACAGTGAAACCATGGCGACCGTGCAAGGCTTCAGACAGAGACTCCGCCTCCTCGGAGATTACCTGCTCATCTGTCGGAGCGGAATCCGAAAAAAAGTCGAGGCCAGGTGCGCACGTTTTTTTGTGCGTGTTCGCGCATTATTAATGAATGTATCGCACACATTGTAATCCTGTGATTATCATCATCAACAATGAAACATTTCTACGATCTGAAATATCTGTAACAATCTAGCCAAAATTTATCGCTTTGTGTAATTGTGCACTTTTAAACGCCTGACTAAGAGTTCGCTATATTGTCTGCACCATTGACTTCTCTTGAGGCAATTAGGAATAAACCATGTCTGAGTCGTTCCATTACAGGAAAATTATCAACAATGGGCTGCTCTGATGCAGTTCTGAAGCTAATTATTTTTCCAATCGCTATCCGAACGTTTTATTCCTGGTATGCCACATTTGAAAACGTAATTCATATAATAGTTATATTTATGTAATACACGTTATAATAAAAAAAAGGTCCTTTTTCAGTCATCAGTTGCGCTATAGATAAAATTTTAGAACTTATAGGCACTACACTTATGCAGCTTTATAACCTCTTCATCTCTATGAAGCTGCTTTAAAACAATGCCCATTTTTAAAAGTGCTCTACAAATAAAACCGAATTGAATTGCGTTGTTTCAATGAACTGTCCGCTGTGCTGAAATCTTTCAGTGCTGAGTTGGTGATTGCTTACTTGTTGAGCATCTGGACAGATGGGGGCAGAAATTTGAAAATATAGAGAAAACACTATACTAATATGTTATTAATCACGTTACGTTTGTAATTATAAAGCTCAGCTAGCTCCTTTCCTTGCAGGTTGCAGCAGAGAACATACCTATTGGAATCAAGTCATATGTATAGCGTGCTGGACTTCAGGCAGGTAAGGTTTTCTATTCATTTCAAAGCAGTATTATACATGGCTGGTTCATAATAAGTTTACACTAAGAATGGTAAGATTCACAAATTCGCATGTGATGCATCGATTAAAAAAAATGTGCAAGAGATACCAATTGGCTTTTGTAGCACAATTGTTTTTTTTTTAACATATTTGAAACAAGCGATTTGTTTTTATATAATTATTAGTAGATGCGCTATACGTTTTCTATGTAGATTGATTTATTCTCGTTTGACTGTTTCTTGAGCACGTTCCCTCAGCACCACTGCTGCTACGTTAATATGACGTATAACGTATAGCTGCATCTTCTTGGGGATAGACAGTAAAGGAACGGCTGGTTTTATTAAATTTTGTATTTTTATTTCTTTTTTCTCTTTGCACTACAAAGGCCTATTTGGGAAAGGGCCATGCACTAGAAGTCACAGGGACTTTAGTAAATTGATGATTTGCTGTCTGCATGAACCAAAGAAATAAGAATAAAAAGTACCATGTCTGTATACGTATTGCGTAGAATCCAATCGAAATTGACAATACTATAGAAATGAAACTTGGATATATTTTAGCATAGTCAATGTGCAGCCATTATTGTCAAAACAGCTGGCAACAAAAGTGAGTACACCCAAAGTGATAACAGCTGTATTTCGTTTAACAATGCAAAGCCACATGTCCTATTCATCATGTTCATGTTTTTGACCATACAAATTGGTGTATCTTGTATTAGAGCAGTTAAAATGTAACTATTAAAATTAAAATTCTCTCCTATTGACCACTGTAAGTTCAACATGGTAAAGACTCTCTGAGGATTTGAAAATTTGAATTCTTGCTCTCAACAAAGATGGCCTAGGCTATAAGAAGGTCTGTAACACCCTGAAACTGAGTAACAGTACAGTGGCCATGGTCATAGAATGGTTTTAAAAGACGGGTTCCACTAGAAACAGGCTTCGCAAGGGTCGATTTAAAGAAGTTGATTCCTCTTGCTGAGCGTCAGGTGCTGAAGCTGGCTTCAAGAAACAGATGCATGAGTGCTGCTAGCATTGCTTTAGAAGTTGCAGATAGGGGAAGGTCCGCTTCTCAGTACTCAGACCATATGCTGCACACTGCAACATGTCGGTTTGCATGGCTGTTGTGCCAGAAGGAAGCCTCTTCTGAAGCTGGCTCACCAGAAAGCCCACAAAACTGCCCAAGAGCATAAATTACTGAAACCATGTCCTGTGGTCTGATGATAAACTTGTTTGTCTCAGATGGTTTCCAGCATGTGTGGTGTCGCCCTGGTGAGGAGTACCATGAAAATTGTCTCTTGCCCACAGTCAAGCATAGTGGTGGTAACATCATGGTCTTTTCCAACATAATTATGACCCCAAACACACTGCCAAGATGACAACTGCCTTGCTGAGGAAGGTGAAGGTGGTAGAGTGGCCAATTATGTCTCCAGAACTAAACCCTATTAAGCACCTGTGGGGCATCATCAAGCGGGAGGTGGAGATTCGCCACATGTCTAACATCCATCAGCTCCGTGATGTCATTATGGCGGAGTGCAAGAGGATCCCAGCAACAACCTGTGTAGCTCTGGTGAATTCCATGCCCAGGAGGATTAATTCAGTGCTAGATAACAATGGTGCTTAAACAAAATATTGACACTCGGGACAAAGTTTTGACATGCTCACTTAGGTTGTACTCACTTTTGTTGCCAGATATTTTTAAGTAATATAGTATCTACAGCACTATAGATAAAAGCCCTCTAGAACCTAATTTCACTGATAACAGCTCTTCAATCTCTCACAACTTCTCTTTTCACACAGATAGCGGACGGCCAGTACGAGTCTTTCCTGCAGAGTCTCATCCAGTTCTCTTGCAACCACGTGCATCATTGTGACCTTTGCACTCAGCGAGGCTTCATCTGCCAGATCTGCAATACAGACGAAATCATTTTCCCTTTCCAGTTCGACACCACCTCCAGGTATGCGCAAAAATGCAGCGGCTTGGCGCGCTCATGCTGGGAGAAGCCTCACCTTCCCTTTTCAGTTCTAAAACCAGTGAAATGCGAATGTTTCACTTTGAGCCACAGATTGTGTAACCGGTCACAGGATTTTAAAGGCTATGTGAATGCATTGGAGCCAATACTGAAACTAATATGAATTATAATTACACACCGACATGAGATGAGTGCAAAATTGTGCCAATCTCGTCAAAAAAAATGGGATTCGGTCCTTTGCTTTTGTGACCATGTCCAGGCATTTTGGTAAACACACATGCTCACTGTTCAAATAGCTATGGGCGTTAATTGAAGAGATTCTGGTGGAAAGTTCCAGTTATTTTGTAAGATACCATATTGCAAAAGTAGTCAGCAAGATTCGAACATGGAGACCCCAATGGATTTTTAGTTCATTGCCTTAACCACGATCAGTATTGGATGGTTTGTTGATCATGGCTGCAATAGAGCTAAACATTGCCGCCCAATGAATTAGATTCTTTGTTTTAGTCTTTTCAAAATTCTTGAAACTACATATACTGTATATTCAACAGTTGACTATGGGCAAGACTTGACTATTCTGATTCGACTATGGTAAATCCTTAGTCAGGGGGGACACCCCTAATATATATTATGATATGGATTTGTGTTTCCCTTTTGTTAATTTTTTTTTCTTTATTTTGCTCTCTCTCAGGTGTAAGGTGTGCAAAGCTGTTTTCCACTCCACCTGTAAAGACCAGAATGATCCTTGTCCTCGTTGTGAACGTCTACAGAGATATAAAGAGCGAGAACTTTTTGAATAATGCATGGGTTTCTTCCCAAGCACCTCCTCCAGCTCTTGTGTAATTGCCTCAATGGCAGTCTGTTCCTCCTGACAGACTAGCCGTGAAAAGAGCTCAACCTGTTCATGGAGCCTAATGAAGATATATTTATTTACACTTCCTTAAGTGCACTTATTTGTACATATGTATGTACAGATGGACCATACATGTGTTTTGCCAAGCAAACCGTATTAGAGTTTGAGGACCAGACTCTGAATTTGCACTAACAGAAAAAAAACAATGAATGGCTCTACCTTTATGATCTTCATAGCCATTAAATATGTCAGTATGACATAACATGTACTGGATATATACATTTATTTTCTATTATTTAGACACATTCGTGAGGATCATAGAAATCTTGTAAAATGGCACTTTTTACTTTTTGCGCTTATGCTTCTATTTTATGTTTGTTTTTTTTTTTTGTTTTTTTACTTTCACGTAACAGGAGGTCACAGTGTTTTGCCTATGAGTGTATGAGCCCTGTTATTTTATGGCTACACAAAGCATAGTTTTATAGTATGTGAATAAGGGTTTATTCTGACACAACAGCAAAGGAGGAGCTTTCTACTCTTATTTCGATTAATTTATTCGAAGAACGTTTTTAAATCTCATCTTTTAGTGTTTATAATTTACTGCATAATGCTGATTGTATAAAATTTTATTCTAATTTTTTTTTACTCTTCTGCCAAAAAACATTCTACGAATTCTATGAATGTTAACACTTTATACAGCCACGTAATCATTCTTTTTAAGGATTGGGATTTAATCATCATCGCCAAGTCATTAAAATGATGCACTTCAATCAGGATGTAATGATTAACCTGTCATGTAGAATTAGCCGAACCTGAATCTTGATTGGATCTAATATACTTGTGCAGTGCACTACAGAGGGTGTAAAGGCCATTAGTTCCATGTAGCACACTGAAATCATGTATAGAATGGAAATATTCAAGGTTTAGTCTTTTGTTTGTTAGTTTACATCATGATTTAGTTGTCAAATTAATTACGTTATATAAGTGCTGTTTTCACAAGTTTGTTTGGTGCATCTCACTCTAGTGTGGGCAAATTAAGTAGGATGTTTTGAATGTGGCCCACACAAATGTCTTAACTTTACAGGACAGTCTAACACTCTGTCTAGGTTTTTATTTAATTATTTTACATAAATAAAAAAAATATTTTTAAACAACTATGCCAATAAAATGAGGGGTGCTGCCCCCTTCTGGTAGCAGAATTGAATATACCTTTCACATACACATTCTTTTTGGTTTATGTAGTTCTTATAAAAATTCTCAATTCTTCAACTGGTGCTTTTTTTTTTTTTTTTTTTTTTTTAGAACTATTGCCTTATTTCATCATTAAACAATGTATATAATAAAAGAGTATTTCTTTTTGTATTGTGGATAAAAGGCTTTGTTTAGCTGGGTTCTGGCACTGCATGACATTATCAGTAGGACAGAATAAAAAGTACATTGCAAAGCCAAAAACATCAGTAGCAGCCATTCTAAATTTGTGTACAAATCGTCGCTTTAAAATGCAATATTTGTAAGATTTGTGCGGATTTGGAGGTGAGAGTGATTTAAATAATTATACAGTGAACAATCCAGCTAATTTTACAAACTCATAACCACTGCTGAATCTAACAAACTACATTCAGACCAAGATAACAGTTAAGTATTAGACTTGTAATATAACATAAACTATGCACTGGATCTGAAGATTATACAATATAATATCAGGAGTGTTGATATTCATTAAATGTAAGTGTAGTCCAGTCTGTAATACGTGATCAGCAGTGAGTGAAAAGGTGAGGAACTAGAAGTAGATTCGGAATACATGACGAATAATGAACTAAAAATAATGATGTAAAAATGTATTCTATTTTATTATTATTAACACATCACAAATAAAATGAACTCAATGAGTTTCACTGAAATAAGACTAAGTAAAACAGGACAGGTAAAAAATTATATTACTCAAAGTCATTGTGCACATTCATTTAGTAGTTTATCATTCATTTTAATTATTTTTTTTTTTATATTGTGTTCTAAAAAGATGTCAGGTCACGACTTCTTGCAGTTCAGCGCATAATGACAGACAGCTTTCTCTCTTTCTTTTCCTCTTCCTCTTACCACTAAAAATTTCCTATGGTATTATAAATCACAAATTTATATTAATGTTGTTGTTCTGTTTTATGTAGGAACGTGTGTAATAAACATGCTACACATTTAAGATTTCGAATAAGTAAATAAAAATGTCATATAACAAGAAGTCCAACATCTTATCCACTGAGGAACCACTTCCCTATGGAAGGCCTAAGAGGCCATGCATTATATTTTTTTCGTTCTTATTTTCTCCGGATGTATCAGTACTTCATTTTTCTATGTATTCGACACAAAAACATCTTCATCGCAGCATCGTGGACAATAACCATAACCATTTGTGGCAGAGGGTGCATGGACGAGACCCTGCACTCGTCCACGTGCCCACTGAGATCGCCATGATAATGAGAAAACAACTTTTATGGCAAGATCATGAGAAAATTAAGATGTGATAACGCATTTGTTATGGGGAGAAATGTGTTGTGATCAAGATCAAACAACTCTTGTTATATCAAGATCACGAGAAAACAAGTAAGGAAACAATCTATTATAATGCATGACGTCATATGACTTAGGTCCTTCCCACATGGTGCAACGACAAAATACAATTCTATCCCATGACCTGTTCTTCAGAACATATTCATAGCATTTGTTTTGTGACGTCATCCGTTGTTCTCTACCCTGAAAAGAGGTGCTATTGGGTCGGAACCACATATTTGTTTCCTTAAATGTAGAAACATGCGATTGTACACAAACACAACCTCTTTGAAGAAAACTTCTGATGACAAAAGTAAGAAAAAAAAAAAAAAAAAAAAAAAAGCTAAAAATAAATTTTTTACATGTGTAGCCAGATGTTGCTAACTGACCCAGAGGTTACTAAGTCAAGTGCCTCAGTTAAGAGAAACCCAAAGAACCTGTTTTTATTTTTGTGTCATTTATGTTTTTGCCTGCTGGTAGCTTTTCAAGAACAAGTCATTCAACTGCTGCTTGTCTACTGATCTGATCTTTTCACTTACAATGCTTCTGCTCGCTCTTCCTCTCCTGCCACAGGTCTCTCACATAGATTAGAAAGTGCACCGAGAACTAAACGTGTCTGGCAGGCATCTCTGCGATCACAGTTAACACGCCCTTCACACACTCGTACACGCACACACACCCGCACGCTCGCGCACACTGCATGCATCCGCCCGCATACACACGCGTCTTGCGCTCATTGTAAATTCACCTCTGTTCTGGAATTCGACTTCTCAAAAAGTGAGGACATGCCACCTGTCTCTATGTTGGTCTGTCTGCGTGAAGAATCTTGCTGTCTGCTCACCGTAGGTAAGCTTGGATCATCTAACATCTCAATATTTATTTGCACACTTTCACACTTTGATCTGAAACACTTACAGTACCATCTCTATCTCTTTAACTCTGTATATATATATATATATATATATATATATATATATATATATATATATGTATATATGCATATGCGTATGTGTGTGTGTATATATTTATTTATTTATTTATTTATTTATTTATTTATTTATTCATACAGCGATCTGTTTTTACCTCGCAAATATGCCATATTTTTTAAAATAATATTTAATTGATAATATGTAATCAAGCTTTAAATTTCAATATAATATAATATAATATAATATATAATAATGTTTATGCAAATGCAATTAGGAAATGTCATTGAAATATTAACGAAAACCGAATAACCTTTAATGAGTTGATTGTTTTTGTTTTGCCTTGCTTGTTTGTCGCATTTCTGTCATATGTGCCATGCCACACCTGGGAAAACACCTCTTTGTGACATCATTATCTAGACACTCCTGGGTAACTTATTCACTAAGTGTAATCCGCTGAATTCATATCAAATGACAAATGACCTTTCTGTGCTCTCTATTATATTGTTCTAAAATTTGCATTAACTATTTGATAATTACTTAATTCGGTTTCTACTACTTCTCTGCAACATACTACTGTTTATTACTAGCTTATTAAAAATAAATATACCTTATTTACTATTCATTTCAATAATAATTAACGTAAACAGTGGTAATGAATTAGTTCAATTTTGTTGATTGAGGTGTTCCAGCATTTCCTGTCGTGTATATTACCAAGCTCATGCATTAAGTATCGTCAATCAAATAAACTCATTCTGCAAGCGCAAAGAGACAGCAGTGCAATCTTTTTCGAACAGTCGTTTCATTAGAAACTAAGGTTTCTGTACATCATGCACACTGTTGTTACAAGCACACAGCTGAACGCCTTCCTGTTCTGTGGCTTGTGACTTCATTTCCCCTCTTGTGAAAGTGTCTCTCCTTTCTGCAGTTTGTCCTGCATCACACACACACACACACACACACACACACACACACACACACACACACACACACACACACCGACACACACACACCGACACACACACACACACACACACACACACACA